>JAQZBX010038591.1:0-13872 GCA_029593785.1 Cabassous unicinctus | reverse complement strand
GTGTGTATTTATCTCTCTTTGCTCAAGGTTGCAACTTCTTGATGGCTGAGAAACATTTATTAGTCTATGTGTTGTGATTGGAGCTTTAATATCATCAGGAAGAAATTTAATCCTGGGGTATACACTAATATACTCTAATAAATTGCAAATTTTATGACTTAAAACAACAGAAATTTATTCTCTCACATTTCTAGAGGCCAGAATTCCTAAATCAAGAAATTAGTAGGGTTCATTCCTTCAGGAGACTCTGAAAGAGAATCTGTTCCATTTTTCCCTCCTAGTTTCTGATTGCTTGACTTGGGGCTGCAAAACCCCAATCTCTGCCTTGGTCTTCATGCAGTCTTCTTCCCTCTTCATGTCTCTGTGTCTCAAATATCCTTCTCCTTTCTCTTATAAGGACACAAGTCTTTGGATTTTGGCCTACCCTAAATCCAGGATGAGCTCATCTCTAAATCCTTAATTATATCTACAAAGACCCTATTTCCAAATAAGGTTACATTCACAGATCCTGAGGTTAGGATTTGGACATATCTTTTTGGGGGACACAATACAACCCATTACATTGTGTCATATTTCTATATATTTTCCAAGCTCAGCATAGTGTCTGAACGTATTTGGCACTAAATGAATGTCTGCTGAATGTCATATGAAAAATGTTGAGATTACAATGGTTTTAAAGATATGAGAAATCTAGAAGGCTAGGAGTTTATGGGCAAAGGATTGAATATTACATGAAAGATTCTTGAGTTGGAATTGTTCCAGTTAATAACATGGTTAATCACATAGCTATGAATTTGGTTGGCTAAAATAGAGATGGAGTTTATTAGAAGAAAGCAGGTCAAAAAACTGTAAGGTCATATGTTTGTGGGTCATTCACACAAACACTAATGATGAAAGCCCTTAGGCTAGAGAAAAAGACAAACCCTGGCGTCAAATTTTACCAATTAAAGGTAACTGAGGCAAGGGAATGTAAAAAAATCTATATTAGGAGAGCAAGGACTTCAAACAAAGAGGAGTTTTACATAAGATAAAAAAGAAAATGGTCTAGAAATGACTTTGAGTACTGAGGAGATAATTGACTCCATGTTTGCGCCTCAATCACTCTGGAAAGATCCAACTCTCCAGGGTGATGATAAGATTTCTCTGGTCCCTAAAGAGAGCAACTGGAGAGTAAGAATCCTCCTTGTACTTGTTCTAGTTTCTGTAGTGCCCTTTCAAGTAGCATTGTGGAGAAGATGGGAAGAAAAAGGAGATACAGTCCTATATGATTTTTACTTAACAGTATTTTGAGTCCCCCGGAGAAGCAATATGTCAGCAATACACAGAGGATATTACTTTTTATATTTCAAATGTTCAAAGTAAAGTTGATCCTTTCATACATGATTCACATTTCTGACCTTATTCTTGTCTGTGGTACAAAAATCACTCAAACTCTTCCACAGAGTTTGCCCAAAGTGGGACTAACCATTTGTGGTTCAAACATTGTTTAATGCAGCATTTGCATGTAGTTTTTATTCATCAATTTTTGTTAACATAAAATGGGAATTTTAAAGCCACGATGAATGGAAACAAAGTCTTAGCAGTGGGACTTTTTACAGAAACATTTAAGTCTACCAAGTTGGAGAGATATGATGCTCTTGGCTATCATAATTCTTGTGATTAAAATAATGCAAACCATCCTACCGTTCTGCTTGTTTTCTCTCCTTAATTTAGTTCTCTCCTTCCTCAACATTGTTGTTCTGCAAAGTTTCTTTAAATTAAAAGATTTTACTCCTGATTTGACTAGCTACTCTACATACTTTAGACTTGCCTTATATTTCCCCTTTGGTCAATAACTCTTATTGAATCGAGTATTCTAACTGTGTCACATTAATCAATCTTTCTTCAGTATGTATACCCACTGGATTATGAGCTCTTTTCATCAAAGTACATTATACGTTGTGATAGACTGATTACATGTTTTCAATTAATGGCCTCCCTGAATCCACACCTGTGGGCCTGTTACTTAGTAGACCTTTACACTCTGACTCAGGGATTGCCCATGTGAGTTGCTTTGGACAATGGAATGTTAAATGGACTGGCAGCAAAGGCTCAAAAATGCATGTGTATTTCTGCTGTATTCTCTTGCTCACTCTTACACATCTGTTTGTTACCCATTGCTAGATAGTGAGATCTTCAAGAGCATACACAATGTTTTCTTCTTTTTTTAAAATTGTATCACCAGCACCTAGGCCAGTCTCCACTACACTTGGAATATTGTAGGCATTCAGTCAGTAAGTAAATGAATAAATAAAAAGACAAATCAATTCTGGTCAGTTATTTTAAAAGGTGAGTACTATCACTATTCATTGACTAAATGAAGGAATGAGGACTAACCTTCACTAAACAGGAATTTTCTAGTTATTACAGTTGTTACTTGTAATATAATCAGGGAGTTGAAAAACAATCTAATAGATCTAGGTCTACGAAGGAAGAAATATGCAGGAAAGAAGGACAGATGAACAATGCTGATGAACAGGGAAGTTTTGTAATCCAAGCATCACATTGGAAGAAAGAGTTATAAGGAGGAGAAATATGCCATTTTGCTAAAGAAATCAGCTTCCCCAGAACTTTGTAGTGTATGATTTAAATGTCACAAAATCCTAAAGAGATATGGATGTGCAAGCAATGTTTTCAAAGAGAGTATACAAGAATGATGCTGAGGACTCCTGATTTCCATAAAGGGGGCAACACTGCTTCAGGAGGGGAAGTATGTAGTTGTATTCCTATGATCACAATAGACAATTTTGTCGTTAGCATCTTCTAAAAATAAATTTAAAAGCTTGTTTTGCCTTTCTCATGTTCTAATTAAAGTCAGGATTTTAGTAATTATTCTCTGAGCCCAAGTTGATGTTGATACATTACTATGTGGATAGCTCTGTGTTGTAGCAATGATGTTTTGTGCTTGGATGATAATAACTGTCAAAATGTAAGGGGTTAGTGAACAGGACCCATGGGGAATGGCAGAATGACACTCTATGGAAGACATTCTGCTAATAGGTCTGAGAGCAATTACTGTATGGTTTATGATCACAACACTTAACCCTTTCACTCTCAGAATGTGGGAAGCCAACTGATTAAGAAAATTTTGACACTCTTTGTTTTTTATCAACAAATGTCACTAAAGGGGCATAATAGGAAGACTGCCAAATATGTCCATGCATTAGAAACATCCACTCAGTCAATAACATAATGCTGTGCAGAAATGAGCAAGCCAGAAATGCTGGGGCCTCTGAATCTACCAGCTCCTGAGCCAGCCTATTCTGGTTACCTGAATTCTAATTTTTAGATAAGTTGGTCAGTTACTTTTCTTATTTTTATGCACTGATCCTTCACATTAGCATTAAAGTCTCTTTATGTTGTACTTAAGTATTACTATGGTATTGTGCTAACTCCTATTTTCTTTAAAAAAAGTGTAATCATATAAGTCATGTTTACAGAAGATAACACAAGTGCTTGGGAAACATTTCACTTATCTACATTCAATATTATTTCCAAAATATTCCAAATAGGCTACCATCTCCCTCTCTGTCAACCAGTTACGTACCTTGGCTTCTCAGCGTCATGTTTTTCCTCACACATCAACTCATTTTCTGTTAGTTACCTACCCCTTAATCTGTTACCAAGAAAGAGAACCAAATTATCTTCACATTAAACCATAACAAAGACTATGAGGATCAGAGAGAAATGTGATTATCAAAAGGAAGCTTCATAATTTAGAGATCTGGAGAAAGGGAGTGGCAATATGGTAGAGGTTAGATGTGCATTAATTAGCAAAGTGATCTGGAGATAGTCTCTGAAACCATGGAGTTCAGATATAATAGGTTTCTAATTCCAGTCAGAATGCCTTCAGTGTCTGACAATTTCAATTAAAAATTAACAGAAATAATTATCTTCTAATTTGACAAATATGAATAATGTCAGCATTTTTACAAATAATCACCTTGCTATTCCTCTAACAAATATACATTTTAGGTAAATAAGGGGGTAGATATTTTTCTATAATCCCATATGTGGCCGTTAGGCAGTTTGATGTAATTATGAATTCCAAAAATATAATTGGATCATGCTTTTAAACTGATCTGTTAATCTGGGCATGATTAAGTTATGATTAGGGAGTTGACTGGGCCACGTCAGTAGGGCATTGAGCCCCACCCCTTGGTGGGTGGGGAATCGAATATAAAAGGCAAGGCAAAGAACAGAGTAGTAGCAGATTTTGAGAAGCAGTTTTGATGTTGGAAAGAAGGCCCCAGGAGAAGAGAAGCGAGCCGTTCGCCTGATCGTCTACAGCTGACTTTGTGGAGGAACCAGAAGAGCTAAGCCCAGAGAGAAACGCAGCCCTGGGAAGAGAGGAACCCAAGAAGCCTGAACTCTGGCAAATGCCAGCAGCTGTCTTGCTCTAACACGTGGCAGCGGACTGTGGTGAGAGAAGAAACTTAACACTTTATGGCCTGGTATCTGTGGACTTCTACCCCAAATAAACACCCTTTATAAAGACCAACCCATTTTTGGTATTTCACATTAGCACCCCTTTTGCCGACTAATACACCATATAATAAATTTACCTGTCCTTTGTGAAACACTCAGACTGTATCAATTTGCAAAATAGAATTACTATTGCCAATAATAATAGCTTTCATTTTTTATTATTACTATAGAAAGTTATTTGAGTTGCCTGCTTAGCTCATGAGAATCCCAACTAGGGCTTCCAGGTACAATTGTACAATTTGTGAATCTATGGGGTACTATTTACATTTACAGTCACTATAGGTACAGAGATATATTTATTATAGTAATTTTCCAGAATTTAACAGTAAACTTTTATGAGGGATGGCAGCATTTTCTAATCCACACAAAGCACTGTTTAGACAAGCAATAAAGATGACTATTTCTTAGATTTGCTTTTAAGTCCCAAAATTTGGGGTTCCCAGCAGAAGTTCATGCTAGATGACTTTGACTCCCTGACTAGAGACGCTTGAATCAGTAGTAGTCACCTGCCCATGCTGAGCCAATCAGAATTACTTTTTGCATATATTTCTCTATGAAGTTGGAACTAAGGACATGAAAACTCAAGAGATACAAAGGAGGCTATCTTTTGCCTTGTGGTGAAGAAATAAAAAGAACTGAGTCTGCAGAGAGATAAAAAATAATGAATACATGCAGAGAGGAGTATGGAAAAGAACTTGATGGGGCATAGTATCAAAGAGATGGTTTGATTTTCCATGATTTTCCATATCCTGGTTCCAGCCACTTCTGGATCTGGCTGTTTTCAGTGCCCAGGTACTTCAGGTGATATGCAAACATTATTTTAATGAACCTCTACCTCCATTTTAAAAGTTAAATTAGATTGAGTGGAAAATATAGCCTTGCCAACAGGAATTATGACATCGTATGATTAGTGCTATGGTGAGAAAGGATGGGGTGTTGTGAAAGCCCATAGGAAAGACCTCTGACCCAAATTTGGGGAATGTGAGTTTTCCTGGAGAACATGACGTCTATGGGAAACATGAAAGACAGGTGGAGTTAGCCAGGTGAATAACTGGAAAAGAGGGAAGAGCAATATGAAGGCCATAATAAGAAAAAGGAAGGGAAATTGAGAGGAATGGAAGCAGTTCAGATTGGTGAACAATGAGGCTGGAAAATGAAGCAAAGTTCATATTTTCAAAAGTCTTCATTAACAGCCATAGAGTGTGGACTTGATCCTGAGAGCAACGGACAGCACAAGATGAAGCTGCTAAGGAGGCAGGGGCCAACCATTCCAGGCTTTAAATGGCATGTTTAAAGCATGGGAATAATAGATTGACCTTTTAAGAAGTAGATATACCTAAATAGAATGACTATAGGTTATGAGGAGAAATATGAATGGAGAGTTATATATTATAAGAGATATTTTAATAAGCAGCAGATAAATTGGATGTGGAAGGTGAGTCAGAGGAAGCACTTTGGAAGTTAGATGGCAGTGTGAAATGGAGCACTTCATCAAGCAGAACCCGCATATAAATTGTTTTTTTTTTTGAGTCGCATCTCTTTCTCCCTTTTCTTCAGTGACGTCTTGTGATAAAGTGGTAAAAAACAGAGCTGTGTGACATAGGAGTTGAAGAGGTCTAAAATAGCTATAAAATCTACCTGATTTGACAGTAACTGTATGGTTTAATGAAATTATCCTAGAGGTAAGGTGATCTGTGGCTTGATATGGATATGCGTTGAATTCTAAAACAATCCGTTTGCTTTCTTAACAAAAGCAAGCCAGTATGAATCCATTCTTCTACTAACTAAATATTTATTGAGTGCCAACTATGTGTAAGGCACTGTGCTAAATATTAGTGTATATTCACAAACAGCATATACAAAGTTTCTGCCCTTGAGAGCTTATGTCTGCAAGGGGGAGACAACCATTAAACAAGTAATTAACAAAAATTTATCTATAATTTTGAGAATGTATAATAGGGAGTTTGGACTAGTCTGGGTGTATCTGAGAAACCAGCCTTGTGGAAGTAGTATTTGTATCATATTCTGAAGGATAACAATGTACTTGTCAAATGGTGGTAAAGTAGGAGGAAGTATATCATGCCAAGGGAAGAGAATGTGCCTGAGATGAGAAACCTGATGAAATGTTGAAGCAATGAAGAGAAGATCAATGTAGAGAGTAAGAAGCAGAATGATGAAGGCCAGAGGTTCAGCCTTGGAAACCCAGTTATATTAATTTTTAAATGAAAAGCTTTGGAAAACCATTGAAAGCTGTGAATCAAAGAGTGACATAATCAGATTTGCATATATATATAAAATTCTGGCTTCAGTCAGAAGAGGGAAGGAGGCAAGAGTAGCTGCAGGGGTTGAGTTTGGAAGCCAATGTAGAAATCCAAAAGAGGTGGTGGTGGTGGTGGCCATGAGATGGAAAGGAGTATATGGATTTATGAGATGCTTAGAAAGTGATACTGACATGTTTGTGATTAATGATATATGGTGGGGTGATAAGATGATGGTTTCAAGAATGGTTTTCAGGTTTGGGGCTTGAGCCCCTGGATAGATGGTCGTGTGATTTACTTAGATAGAGAACTGTAAAGAAGGGACACTCTTGGGGGTTGGGGGTTGTTAGTCAGAGTTGTCCAGAGAAACAGAATGGACAGAATATATATATTTAAATATTAAGGCATTTATTATAGGGATTGGCCCACATGGCTATGGAGATTGGCAAGTCCAAATCCCATAAGACAGGCTGCAGGTTGGAAACTGATAGAGGTGAAATTGGATTCTCCAGGAGAAGCTGAAGTAGAGGCAGAAATTCTTCTTTATGACTTCTAAAATCCTCTACTCCCACTAAAATTATGGGCTATTTCCTTACCCCTTTATTTAGGTTTGGCTATGTGATTTGCTGTGACCACTGGAATGTTAGTGAGATTGTCATAATTTAAGGCTTAAAAACACTTTCATGTTTTTACCTGTTCTTTGGTGTCTCTGCCATCACTGTGAGAATAGTATGTCTGAGATAGTCTCCTAGTCCCAAGAGGTAGCTGAGAGAATCAGGAGCAGAGCTGAATTGCTCAGTTTGGACCCAGACTAGATCATCCTGCCCTCTAAGCAACCCACAGTCACTTTAACGAAATAAAGGATTATTGTGTATGACACTGAGAATTTATGGATTTTGTAATGTGGTGTTATTGGGCTCATAGTTAACTATTACACCATCCATTTTGTTTTTATGGACATTTTTTGCTGTTTAATATGTACAGCTGTTGTCAACTTCTTTATGTACCCAGTCTATTTAACTGAACTTAATTTTTAAAAAATATTTATTTATACCTCCTCCCCCCAGATGGCTCCCTCATCAGTCTGCTCGTTGTCTGCTAGTCTTCTTTTTTAGGAGGCACTGGGAACCAAACCCAGGACCTCCCATGTGGGAGACAAGTGCCTACCTGTTTGAGCCATTTCTGCTCCCTGCTGATTGCATCATCTGCTGATTGTGGCACCTGCTGGTTGTGGCATCTTTGCTGGTTGTGGCATCTTGCTCGTTTCGGCATCTGCTCATTGCTTTGTCTGCTCCTCTTCTTTAGGAGGCACCAGGAACCGAACCCGGGATCTCCCATGTGGGAAGTGGGCACCCAATTGCTTGAGCCACATCTGCTCCTGAACTTAAGTTTGAATAACTTCTGTCATGATACCAAAAATTATTATGATAGTATAGATACTTTACTTAGGTTTAAGATCAACCTCATTAAAATAACTTACTGCTCACTTTCACTACTAAAAATGACAAAGGAAAATTTAAACTAATATATCATTGTATGAAATGTACAATGTAGAAAGTATATACTTTAGTGTAAAGGACTAAAATTATACACTACACAGATGTGATCCTCTCAGTCTCCTGTTCAAAACCTTTGATGTTTGTCCATCATTTTACAGAGTAAAATCTGGAACTCTTAGTCTGGTAGCTAGATTCTATGCTATTTGGTCCCAAACAACTTTTTTTTGTCTTCTTTACTCTGGATGTTGATCAGCAGCATTAATGAATGTATTTTAAAAAGCAAATTTATTTTTATTTTTCACTATCTCTTTAAACATGTTCATTGTGAGAATTTCTTCCCCTGCCACTAGATACAAATTTGCTAATCTCATGGACATTTTCTTCCTCTTAGAATTTTTTTTTCCGTTAGTCTTTAAATTGTAAACATAACCTCGATGCAGTGTCTACATTTGCCAGTTCAATATACTAATCAAAATTCTAAACTTACTTTACGCTAAATAACATTCCTTTCCCAAGCGGGGTCCTGTGATAAACTATAGTTTGCTGTAAGCAAGAGGGAAAAGATTCTCCTTTGTTTCTCATCCCCACCCTCCTTTTCTAGTCAGCCACTGTTTCTGACCATGCCAAGGCTGAAAGTGGAGGAGAAAAGTGAGGTAAGGGGCATGAAAAATGCTCACTTTGATAGCTAGAAAATGTGCTTACTAAAAATCTCTTCATTTAAGCAGTTCTGGACATTCTAATACCTTCCCAAGAACTGGTTGAACTGGTTTTCTATTAATCTATTACTCTTTGATCTTAGTTCCCAGAAGGACAATAACCAGACCTTCACAGTTCTGCTTAAAATAACATCTCAAAGCAAAACCATAGAATGGTGTCAAGAACACCTTATAACCCAATAAATCTGTAACTTTCCTCAGAAACGAAAAGCTTGATATCCTTGAGCGGTCAGCTGCTCACACAACAATACCCACCTATAAACATTAATCAATAAATCTCTGAAACTGGGACAACAAGCAGGAGTTTAGCATGCTTGAGATAACACAGGATTGAAAAATTTGCCCACATTTTCCTCACGAGACCCTTTGAAAACTCCAGTATCATCACTGACATGGCAAAAATGCATCACGCAGTCATCACTTGATCCTCAACCCCTATTCCCTTTTCTTTGTCTATAAAAACTTTATAGCTTGAACTGGTTTGGGGAAGATTCCCCCATTTCCTTGTTTGTGCACCCGCAACAAATCACCTTCTCACTGAGAAACATTTTTCCTCTTTGTGGCACCAGATCGGGGGGCCCTTCTATTGAAAATAGCCATTCAGGAGGTATCAACTTTACCAGTACTAAAAAAAGATGGTCCTACACTCTCAGGACCAGCGAATGTTTAAAGCTGACTCTTACTCTTGTTAAATCTCTCTGAATGCAAATCCCTACTTGTAAGCAAGGCCTCTCGTTCAGCTGGCATCCCTGGTTTCCTTCAGCTTCTGTTCCAAGTTGTCGCTCCACAGCCTATTACGCCTGGGGGCCACTCATTTTGGAAGTCCACCCTCTTGGTCAGGATCCCTTTTAAAGCAACCAACCTATTTTAGAGTATGAACATGAGTCTGGTCATGGCATTATTTACAAGTATCTATTTAGCTAGAATTGGAGAGTGAAGTTTCTTTCCAGATCAACCCTCTACTTTGCTGCACAGATTATGGGAGGTTTTTTTTGAGGGGGGGATGGAGGGGCAGAGTCTAGTACTAGTGCAACAGGTCCCCAATTAAAGTGTATACCATAAGCAGACACAGAAGAACACAGACTGAATGGACGCAGAGCGCAGACAGCGAGCACAAAAACAATGGGGCGGGGGGAGGAGATAAATAAATCTTTAAAAAAAAAAAAAGTGTTGACCAATGAATCCCTCCAAGTGGCCCCATTGAAATCTCTCGCACCAAATGTGTGAGGAAGGAGCTCTCCTAGGGCAGCTTTCTCCAACAAAATCCTCCTTTCTAATTCTCCCTATCTCAATTTCTTTCAACTCTTTTACAATTTGATATGTTGAGAAGTTCAAGAGAGTCATAGAACTGGTTTTTAGATAAATCCTTTGAAATTTTTGCATATGGTTCAGTACTTTTAGTGTATTTTAATGTCTCAGTAAAACTTCCAATTTGACACCTGCATTGTTTTTCTTTATTTCTCACGAGGTCTAAAGTTCAATTACATCATTTTTATGGTTCTCCAAACTTTGAAACATCTGTTTCCCTTTTTTAATAATGTTCTCCTATCAACCTTTCTGCACAAGGCAAAATTCTAGTCTTCATTCAGGGCTTCACATATTTGTTTCCTCTTTCCTGATCTACTGAAAAATATTAATATTTATTTCCTCTGTGTTCTCAGGGAAATTGAACTTTTATCATAGCCCTTGTTATAGCATAGCTTTGGTGAGAATTTCCATTTACCATAGTTCATGGAGCCTATAATAAATAGTTTTTCACACTTTGAACTCAGCATGCATATTAAAAATCAATGCAATAGTGTCTTATAATTACTTGGAAGGGCTTTTCTTGTTTCTTCATTGTGGTTCATAAAATGGTGGTGCATCTCATAATTGATGACAACTTAGTATTTTGTGAGCCCCCATGAGATTAGAGACTTTGCCTCATTCCTCTCCACATATCCCTTAGTGTGGTAAATTGAACGATGCTCCCCAATTTAAATGTGCTCTTTATCCTAATCACATTACTACAGGATTACAAGCCCCTTGTAAATAGGACCTCATGAGGATTCTATTTTTAGTTAAGGTATGGCCAAACTGAATGAGGGTGGGTCTTATTCCAGATTACTAGAGGCATTATAAAGAGAAGAAAGCAGCCAGAAGTAGGAGAAAGCCAGGGGAGGAGCCAGAAGCTGGAATTCAGCAGAACACTGAAGAGTTCACATAAAGAGAGGCCAACCCCATGTGATATGAGGCAGAAATACAAGCCAAGGAACTCCAAGGATTGCAGCAAACCAGCAACAAAATGCTAGAGATTTTGGGGAGAAAACATTGCCCTGCAGATGTCATGATTCTGGACTTCTAACTTCAAGGCTGTGAGCCAATAAATTCCTCTTAAGCTAAAACCAGTTTGTAATATTTGTGATAGCAGCTCCAGCAAATTAAGACACATAGCAATGAATGTAGTGCCTTGCATAAACTAGGATCTCAAAATTTGGATTTTGACCCAAATGAAACTATGTTCTATGTAATGCTAGGACACTATCATTTTCTTCCACGTCCAAAACCTTCCCAATGACAATTTCATTCAAATAAAAAGGACTTTGATGGGACATTCATTACTTAAAAAGAAACATTTATTAGTCTATGTGTTGTGATTGGAGCTTTAATATCATCAGGAAGAAATTTAATCTGACTTCATTTTCACTCCATTAAAAATCTTGTAACAGTGTTCATAAATTAGATCTCCAGAGTCATAAAAGTATACGTCATAGCCCCAATCTGCACAATTTTGACCACTTTTGGATATTTAGCATAATTTTAGAGTTGCAAATCTCCACCAGTTATATAGATTAATGTTTTTCATGATTTTAATGAAAGCAAATCAACATAAAAATTGTATAATTTTGATCTGTCCCATAGTAAATGACACTAATAAGCCAGGGAAATGTTACAGCAATTAGAGTTCATTTCTATGCTTAAAATGAACACTTTTTTATTGTAAGCTTATCTAAGACTTTCCTTCCCTACACAGAATTATATTTAGAGATCATAAATAAAGTCAACTGGACTTATTATTTTAGGGTTAAAAGGAGACCTACAGGAACAACAAAAATAAGAAAACTAAATAAATAGTACTATGGCACAATCGTGATGCTTAAATACTCTCTTATGCACAAAATTTAATTACCAAGATTCTCAATTTAGAGTCATACAATGAAACACCATTTACTAACTCTTGGGTAGTTTTGTTTCTTTACAAAAGAAAAGAGAGAAAAAAAGAATAATAAGATCTTAGGCTCCTTTTCCTGAACGATAGTATGAAAATTTTTAGGATGGAAAAACTTATTTCATGCATACACTGAGTGTAAATCTTTCCGCATGACAAGTAAATCTGTATCTTTCTATTCATTCACTTATTCATTGACTTTGTTCATAAGCAGTTCCTGAGTTTCCCAAAACCAAATGAATTGTTGAAATTCTAAGAGAGTATGATGAAGTTCATCAAAAGATTGGTTTCATTGATGAAATTCTCTACCTGAGAAATACATATTCTCTTATAAGCAGGTTGTTTTAAGTCAATGTCTTCAGCCATGAATAATAATAACTACATTTCATAAAGTGCCAACCATGTACATATACTAATCTTTGTTCACAATAACCCTCAAAAATAGGTGTTGTCTTCCTCATTTTTGGATAAGGAAAAAGAAATTTGTAGAGAACTAAGATATGGTAAAGCCAAGATTTAGATCTGGTTCTCTCTGTCCTTAAAGAACACATTCTCTCCCCACTCTATCCCACAATAGATCTGAAACCTTGCTGAAACTCTATTTACTCTGGAGAATAATTACTCTCAAATTTACTGAAAAATTCAAATACTACAAACATCATAATTAGATCATATAACCTAGTATTTGGCCCACAAGTATAGGCCCTAAGTCAAATTTTGGTTCCATATATGAAAGTACTTTCTAATGATTAGAGGTATTCAACAATGGAATGGAAATAGTCCTCAAGCAGGGAATTGGACCACTGGAAGAGTTACTGAGTTTTCCTGCTTTGAATGAACATTTTGGACAACTTAGGTATTCAAGATCTTTTCCAATTTTGACAATTCTATGACAGTACTTAGGTAGCTACAGTGAAGTAAGAATAGTAAATATATGAACAGAAGGCATGGAGTAAGAAGTCATGAATTTGAGTCTTAACTTTTACTGTAGGCATATATGAAGGATAATTTATCTTTCTGAGCTTCAGTTTATTCAACTAAAAAATAGGGATAAAATTGTCAACTTCACAGAGTTGCTATCAAGATTAATAGAGAAATTGAAAATAATGACACTTTACAAACTGTAATGTACTACAATATAGTCCATATTCTGTTGTGCATAAGGCATAGTGAGTATAGTAATGCATCCAGAAGTATTGTTTAAACTGATCTTTATTTGGAACTTCTTCCAACCTCAAGGAAATTAGTCTGTTTTCATTACAATCCCAAGCTTCTTGTATTTTCTTCAACCAATTTTTTCTTCTCTAATTACTATTTCAAACAGAAAAGTCAATTGTTTTGTAGTGCTATGTTCTTTATTTACTTCAAGAATTCAATATGAGTATCCCCTGCCACAACACCTCAAACTTCCTTTAAGTATCTGAAGTGTGTTAGTTCTTTCAGAAGCTTCTCTCTGGGCCTATATCTCCCTGCTAACCTACAGATATAAGTAAGTAGCTGACTGATGCTTATGCTATTTTGACTTGTCCCATCTCTCTTACTCACTTACTTTTTGAAATGATTTCTTGTTCAATGACAAGATATAGTTTAATGTAATCGTTGTTTCAAAAAAGTAAAACTACCTGTCATGAATGCCCTGTGCTTTAAAATAAGTACATTCTACT
>JAQZBX010038590.1:11129-23452 GCA_029593785.1 Cabassous unicinctus | reverse complement strand
TGCGCTATCCATTACGCCACACCCGCTTCCTGCCGTGAGGTTGCTGCATCAGCCCACCGCACCGCTCAGGCCGGCGTGCCCTCACAAGGAGGCCTCGGGACGCGAACCCGGGCCTCCCATATGGTAAACGGGAGCTCTATCCACTGAGCCACACCCGCTTCCCTATTCTAGACTTATTGATAAAGTATTTGCATGTCAGAGGATGGGAAGGATGAGATATAAATCCAACAAAAATTCCACCTCAGTTAAATTTTTAGGTGTCCAGTGGTATGGGCATGTTGAGATATTCCTTATAAGGTAAAGGATGAGCTGTTGCATCTGGCCCCTCCTATGACCAAAGAGAGGCAAAATGCCTACTTGGCCTCTTTGGATTTTGGAGACAACACATTCCTCTTTGGGTGTGCTACTCTAGCCAATTACCAAGTAACCAGAAAAGCTGCTAGTTTTGAGTGGGAACCAGAACAAGAGGAGGCTCTGGGACTTGGGCCATATGATCCAGCAGATCCAATGGTGCTGGACGTGTAAGTGGCAAATAGAGATGCCATCTGGAGGCTTTAGTAGGCCCTTATAGGAGAATCACAATGCAGACCCTTAGGATTTTGGAGCAAAGCTTTGCCATCCTCGCAGATTACTACTCTCCTTTTGAGAAACAGCTTTTGGCCTGCTACCGGGCCTTAGTACAGACTGAACGTTTAACCATGGGCCACCAAGTTACCATGAGACCTGAGTTGCCTATAAAGTTGGGTATGCACAGCAGCACTCCATCATAAAATGGCAGTGGTAGATACAAGTAGGTCCTGAAGGCACAAGTAGGTTACATGAGGAGGTGGCCCAAATGCTCAGGGTTCCCACTCCTGCCACATTACCTTCTCTTTCCCAGCCCACAGCTATAGTCTTTTGGAGGAGTTCCTTACAATGAGTTGACTGAGGAAGAGAAAACTTGGACCTAGTTTATAGATGCTTCTACATGATATGCAGTTACCCCCCCAAAAGTGGACATCTGCAGCACTTAGCACCTTTCTGGGATGCCCCTGAAGGACAGTGATGAGGGGAAGTCCTCCCAGTGGGCAGAACTTTGAGAAGGGCACTTGGTTGTTCATTTTGCTTGGAAGAAGAAATGGCCAGAGGTGCACTTGTATCCTGATCCATGGGCTGTTGCCAATGGTTTGGCTGGATGATCAGTGACTTGGAAGGAACATGATTGGAAAACTGGTGACAAAGAAGTCTGGGGATGAGGCATGTGGATAGACCTTTCAAAGGGGGCAAAAAACATGAAGGTATTTCTGTCCCATGTAAATGTTCACCAGAGGGTGAGACTTCAGCAGAGGAAGATTTTAATAATCAAGTGGATAAGATGACCTGTTCTATGGATAACAATTGGCCTCTTTCCCTAGCCACTCCTGTGATTTCCCAATGGGCTCATGAACAAAGTGGCCATGGTGGTAGGGAAGGAGGTTATGCATGGGTTCAGCAGCATGGACTTCCACTCACCAAAGCCAGCCTAGCTACAGTCACCTGGTAGTGCCCAATCTGCCAGCAGCAGAGACCTATACTCAGTCTCTGATATGGAACTATTCCCCAAGGTGATCAGCCTGCTATCTGGTGGCAGGTTGATTACATTGGACCATTTCCATCATGGAAGGGCAGCAATTTGTTCTAACTGGAATAGATACATACTCCGGATACAGGCTTGCCTTCCCTGCACACGATGCTTATGCTAAAACTACCATCTGTGGACTTATAGAATGCCTTATCCATCATCATGGTATTCAGACAGCATTGCTTCTGATCAAGGAACCCACTTCATAGCAAATGATGTGCAGTAATGGCACATGCTCCTGGAATTCACTGGTCTTACCATGTTCCCCATCATCCTGAAGCAGCTGGATTGATAGAACAGTGGAATGGCCTTTTGAAGACTCAATTACAGTGCCAACTAAGTGGTAATATGTTCTCCAGGAGGCTGTGTGGGCTCTAAATCAGCATCCACTCTGTGGTACTGTTTCTTCCATAGCCAGAATTCACCGGTTCAGGAATCAAGGGATGGAGATGGGAGTGGCTCTGCTCATTATTATTCCTAGTGGTCCACTAGAAAAAATTTTGCTCCCTGTTTCTTCAATCTTAAACTCTGCTGGTTTACAGGTCTTAGTTCCAAAAGGAAGAATATTTCCACCAGGAGACACGACAATGATTCCATTGAACAGGAGACTACCACCTGTCCACTTTGGGCTCCTTATGCCTCTGAATCAAGGCAAAGAAGGGAATTACTGTACTGGCTGGGGTGATTGATCCTGACTCTCAAGGGGAAATAGGACTGTAGCTACACAATGGAGGTAAAGAAGAGTTTGCCTGAAATACAGGAGATACCCGAGGGCTCTCTTAGTACCACCATGCCCTGTCACTAAAGTCAATGGGGAACTGCAACAACCAAATCCATCCCAGACTACCAATGGCCCAGAAACTTCAAAAATGAACGTTTGGTTTACCCCTCCAGGCAAAGAACTACATCCAGCTGAGGAGGTTGCTGAGGGTAAAGGGAACATGGAATGGGTAGTAGAAGGTAGTGATAAATACAAACTTTGACCATGTGACCAGTTACAGAAACAAGGACTGTCATGGTTCTGAATATTTCCTCCTTGTTTTGTTATGAGTATTGTGACAATTTGAAGCTGGGTGGACCCCAGAAGATCATGTCCTTAGAGCTAATCCATGCCTGTGCATGTAAACCTATTGTTGGTGGGACCTTTTGATTCATTTACTTCAGGTAAGGGCCTTTGATTACATTGTGTGACCTACAGTGGGTCTTAATCCTCTTACTGAAGTCCTTTGTAAGTGGGAAAAAGTCACAGAGATACACAGGAGCTCAGTGAGAAACACACAGAAGCTGAGAGGAAGCCACTTTAGCCAGAAGCTGAAAACAGCAATGTCCGGGGTCTGGAGAAGAGGTGAGAGAGAGCAGACGTTTGCCGTGTGCCTGAATGCCCACAGCTGCAGCTCATCATCTCCTGATGATGCCTGGATTTGGACACTTTCATGGCCTCAGAACTGTAAGCTTCTAAGTTAATAAATTCCCAATGTAAGAGCCAACCCATTTTCAGTATATTGCCTTGGCAGTCTTTAGCAAACTGAAACAAGTATGTTTGTATATGTACATAAAACAAATATCTTTGTTTTCTTCACTATCTTATCCCCTTATCATATGACATAAGTTTATTGGTTTCATGTGGTATTATTTGTTATAGGATATCAAGTTTAAGAGTGAATATTACCTAAGGACTTGCATCCTATTCTGGAGAGCTTTAGTGTGTTTCCAGTTGTACTAACAACAATTGTGCATTGTTAGGTGAAAAATGTCTGTTTTTTTTTTTTATTTAGAAATTAAGCATGGTTGAAGGTGATGTATATAGCTGCCAAGTTGACAAGGGTTAGACTGTGACGGTTAGGCTCATGTGTCAGCTTGGCCAGGTAACGGTGCCCAGTTGTTTGTTCACGCAGGCACTGGCCTGATTGTTACTGTGAGGACATTTCATGACTCGGATCATCTGTAAGTTGATTGGATCCATGGCTGATTACATCTACAATCACCTGAGGAGATTGCCTTCAGCGATGAGACTCATCCAATCATTTGGAGGCCTTAAAAGGAGAAGTGATTATTTCAGCTGCGAGAAGAGAGAAGTTCCATCTCTACTTCAGACAGATGTCTCCTGGGGCACTCATCGAGGCCCTTCATGGGGGTCCCTGGCTTACAACTGCCCTACGGAATTTGGATTCATGCATCCCAGTCAAGTGAGACAATTTTATAAAACCTCATAATATTTATAGATATCTCCTGTTGGTTCTGTTTCCCTCAAGAACCCTGACTAATACAGCTTTCTTAGTAATTTCCCAACTTACTGAAATCTCAAACTGCTCAAATATTTGTTGCCTCTTTCTTTAGATGGGATCATTCTTGGGAAGCAAAGCTGTAAGCCAAGGCTTATGGCAAGGATCAAAAACTCAAATACCTAACAGACAGTAATGTTACCAGACTAGCAATATAATATAATTTAGTAGTAGTAGTAATGATAGTAATAATAAAATGAAAACCCATAAACTTATAGCCCAGTAAAATCAGTAGAATATTATCAGAACCATTGAAGCTCCTAATATGTCCCATCCCCAATCAGATTCCTCACATTCTTTTCTCCTAGAAGAAACCACAAACCTGTGGTTTTCTGTATTGGTGTACCATATTCCTAAACAAACTATCATTTAGTTTTGCCTGGTTTGGACTTAACTTTAATGGAATCATACTGCATGTTTTCTCCAGTTACTTACTTTCTTTGTTGAACATTATATTCCTGAGAATTCCACTTTATGTGGTTCATTCACTGTCACTTCCTTTAAATGTTTATGATTTATATACAATTAATTATTCTATTCTATTAGAGATGGATGTGTGAGTTGTTTCCAACACTTTGCCACTACAAACAATGCCTCTATAAGCCTACTTTTATGTGATTCTTGGTGCATATTTGCACGATTTTTCTAGGGTATATTCCTAAAAGCAGACTTTTTAGATTTCAGGAGTGTGCTTGTTGGACTTTGGTAGTTAGTACCAAATTGTTTTCTAAAGTGTTTGTATCAATTTAAACTCCCATTTGCCATGTAACACAGCTTCCCTTGTTTCATATCCTCAGCAACACTTTGGGTTATTGACTTGTTGATTTTTGCCCTACAACTGGTATGAAATGGTGTCCCATGGAGATTTTAATTTGCATTTTTGTGACAACAAATGAGGCTAAACATCATTTTATATTTTTATAGGCATTTATGTTTCCTTTTCCTGTGAAGTGACTGTTGATCTCTTTTTCCACTGGATGTTTTGTCTATATTTCTATTCGGCTGTTTTAAGTACATTTAAGTTCTTAAAACCATCTGGATTTGATATTTGTGTAAAGTGTGAGATACCAATCCAACTTCATTTTTCTCTGTATCAAAAACCAATTGTCCCAGCTGTGACAGCTGTACCAGGTTTCAACACACACACACATACACACACACATATATAGGATCTGCTTCTAGAGTCATTGTTCTCTTACAGTAGTTTATTTATGTATCCCGAGGACAATATCACACAATTCTCATGATTATAGCTTCATAATATAAATATTGATATTTGGTAAAGTCTCCATCTGGTTCTTCTTTTAAAATGCCTTTATTATTTTATCTTATTTCATATAAATTTTCAGATCAGATTGGCAAATTCCCCCTACAAAAAACTTATTGGGATTGAAATTGAATTGGATCTGAAGGTCAATTTGGGGAGAATTGATATCTGTGTAATATGTCTTTCCATTTATAGTACTTTCAATAGAGTTTTATAAATATCTACATAAAGGCTACTTAAAGGCAATACATGTTAAAGTAGATTTATTCCTTATATTTCTCTTCCAATTCTTTGTTATTTCCTTTCTTCTTTCCTATTGAAATGATTAGATTTCCAGCACTATTTTGAATAGTAGTGATGATAGAAAATATCAATGTCTTGTTTCTAATCTTGAAATAAATACATCCAAGATTTTTTTCCTTACATATGATCTTTCCTATAGGTTTTGTTACAAGGTCATTTTCAAGTTGAGTATATTTCTATGTTGTTGAGCATGTGTGTGTGTTACTATGTATACATGTCACTAATAGTTGTTGAAATTTACCAGATTTTTATGTTTGCTGTTAATCCTGCAATTTTCCCCTTCAGCTAATGTTCTGAAATCAGACCATCCCTGTATTCCAGAGTCAGGACCTATTTGATTATATTTATAAAACATTTTATTCACTCAGTTTTATTTTATTTAGTTTTCACATAAATATTAAGAGACATAGGCTATAAATTTCTTTCTTATTTTATTCATCTTACATTTTAGAATCAAGGATATACCTGACTTACAAAATGAATCGTGCAATCTCCTCTCTTTTCTTTTTTCCTGGAAAAACTGTAGTAGTGTAGGAATTTAATTGCTCTTTAAAAGACTGGAGAAACTCACCTTTAAAATCACTTGGGCCTGGGGAATATTGTAGACATGGGTAGGTCTTTAATTGCCATCGCAATATCGTTCTGTTCTATTTTTATCTTGTGCCAAAATGCTTATTTTTCCCTTTTTTCAATTTTATTGACACATGGTTGTTCATGATATTGTTTTTCTTTCGTCTCTAGTTATTTTCCCTTACTCATTCTGTATTTTGGTGTTGTTGTTTTTTTGTATCTTTTTTCCTTTATGTACATGATCAATCTGCTAAAGATTTATCTTTTTATCTTTTCAAAATACTAGCTTGTACTTTTGTTAATCTTCTCTAATTTTTTCCTCTGTTACATAGATGTATGTCCTTATTTTAGTATAACCTTACTTCCATATTTCTTTCTACTTCCTCTATTTGCTTTCATTTTTAAACAGTTTTATTGCAATATAATTGACAATATGTGATTGCACATATTTAAATGGTACAATTTGATAAGATTTGACTTATGTATGTACCCATTAAACATCACCACAATAAAAAAAAATGAACACAACCACCGTACCTGAAATTTCCTTGTACCCCTTTGTAATACTTCTCTCCCACTTGCCCCAGCACCTGGTCCATAGGCAGCCACTGATCTGCTTTCTATAACTATGAATTAGTTTGCACTTAATATAATTTTATATAAATGGAGTAATAATGTGTATACTCTTTGTTGCCTGGCTTATTTTCCTTTGCATAATTTTGAGATTCATTCCTGTTTGTTGTATCAATATATCAATAGTTCATCCTTTTTATTGCTAATTAGTATTACATTATATGGATATGCCTGTTCTTTTAATCCATTAACCTATTGATGAACACTTGGGTTGTTTCTGTTTTGTTTTGCTTTTTTCCACTATTACAAATGAAACTATTATTATTCATGTGTAAGTCTTTGCATTGATATACGCTTTCTTTTCTCTTGGGGAAAAACCTAGGAGTGGAATGATTAGATAATTTGGTAGGTATACGAATAATTTTTTTTAATATTATTTTTAAAAAACAGTTTGATTCACACCATGGTAGGCATGATTAATTTTTAAGAAACTTCCAAACTATTTTTCCTGAGTGATTGTGCCATTTTACATTTCCACCAGCAATGTACGCTGTTTCAGTTATTCCGCATGCTGGCAATCACTTGATATGGTCAGTGTTTTTTCGTTTAGTAATTCTAAGAGTTGTGTAGTGGTATCTCATTACAGTTTTAATTAGCATTTCCCTAATGCCTAATGATGTCGCGCATCTGTTCACATGATTGCTATCCATTTGTATCTTTTTGGTGAAGTGTTCAAATCTTTTGCTCATTTTGAATTGGGTTGTCTGTGTTCTCATAAATGAGTTTTGAGAGCTAGTTTCATATTTTTAATGCAAGTCCTTGATCAGATATGTGATTTACAAATATATTCTAGTATGTGGCTTATTTTTTCATTTTCTTAGAGTTTTGAAGAGCAGAAGATTTTAATTTTGATGAAGTCTAATTCATCCTTTTTTAATGATCATGCTTTTAGTGTCATAGGTTTAACCAAAAGTCACAGAGTTTTTTTCTTACGTTTTCTTCTAGAATTTTTATATTTTGGGATTTTCATTTAGGTCTATGGTCTAATTTTAGCTAATTTTTGTATAAGGTATGGATCGAAATAATTATTTCAATCAAAAATTATTTTTGCCTATAGACATCCAACTGTTCTGGCACCATTTGTTGAAAAGGCCATTCTTTCTCCACTAAATTGCCTATGCCTCTTTGTCAAAATCAATTGTCCATATATATGTGGGTCTATTTCAGTATTCTCTATTTGCCTATATTTAAGCTGGTACCATATTATCTTTATACTATAGCTTCATAATAAGTCTTGAAAATAGGTAATGTTCAACCTCCAATTTTATTCTCCTTTTCAGAGATGCTTTGGCTATTATAGATCCTATGCATTTTCATAGGAATTTTAGAATCAGCTTATCAATTTTTACAAAATGTATCTGAGATTTTGATTGGGATTGCATTGAATCTGTAGATCAAATATGGGAGAATTTATACCTTAACAATATTGTCTTCCAACCCATGAGTAAGGTATATCGCTCCAATTATTTAGGCCTTCTTTAATTTCTTCAGCAATGTTTTGTAGTTTTGATGTATGAGAATTTCACGTCATTTGCCAGATTTATCCCTATGTATTTATGTGTATGGTATTGTCAATGGTATCAGTTTTTAATTTCAGTTTCCCATTATTCATTGCTAATATGCATAAATAAAACAGACTTTTGTATATTAATCTTGTATCTTTCACCTTGCTAAATTCACTTATTAATTCTAATATCTTTTTTTTTTTGTAGATACTGTCAGATATTTTACATAAATATTCTTCCTTTCAAATCTGGATGTTTTGTTGCACTGGATAGAACCTCTAGTATAGTTGAATAGGAGTGGTGAGAAAGACATCCCGTCCCCTGATCTTCAGGGAAGAACATTCAACCTTTCACCATTAGGAATGATGTTTGTTGTAGGTCTTGTAGATGTCCTTTATAAGGGTAAGGAAGATCTATTCTATCCTTAATTTGCTCAGAGTTTTTATTAGGAAAGGGCAGTAGATTTTCATCAAATGCTTTTCTTTTCTTTTTCCCTTTATTAAAGAATTTATGTGTTTACAGGAAAATCATGCATAAAATACAGGATTCCCATATACAACCCTATCATTAATACCTTGCATTGTTGTGGAACATTTGTTACAATTGATAAAAGCATGTTTTTATAATTATACTATTAACTATAGTCCATGGTTTAACCTAGGGTTCACTGTGTTGTGTAGTTCCATGGATTTTTTATTTTTTTATTTTTAATCTGTTACCATATATACAATCTAACATTTCCCCCTTTTAAATCACATTCAAATATATATTTCAGTGCTGCTAATCATATTCACAATGTGGTGCTTCCATCACCACCATCCATTTCCAAAATATTTCCATCATTTCAAATAGGAGTCCTATACCTTTTAAGCCTGAACTTCTCATTCCCTAACCCCACCCTGTCCCCTGCTAATCTGTATTCTACATTCTAACTCTATGAGTTTGCTTATTCTGTTTCAAATCTGTGAGATCATACAATATTGGTCATGTTGTGTCTTGCTTATATCACTCAACATGATTTCTTCATGGTTCATCCATCAGGACTTCATTCCTTTTTATAGCTGAATAGTATTTCATGTATGTATACACCACATTTATCCATTTGTCAGTTGATGGACTCTTGGATTGCTTCCATCTTTGGGCAATTGTTTAATTAATTAATTGAATTAATGCTGCTATGAACATCGGTGTGCAAATATCTGTTTTGAGTCCCTGATTTCAATTCTTTCGGGTATATTCTGAGTAGTGGGATAGCTAGGTCATATGGTAGCTCTATACTTAGCTTCCTGAGGAACTGCTACACCATTTTACATTCCTACCAGCAATGAATGAGTGATCCTATTGCTCCATATCCTGTCCAACACTTATTTCCCCCCCCCCTTTTTTTTTTAATAGTTGCCATTCTAGCGGGTATGAAATGTTATCTCACTGCGGTTTTGATTTGCATTTCCCTGATAGCTAATAATGTTGATCATCTTTTCATGTTCTTTCTAACCATTTGTATAACTCCTTTGGACAGATGTCTACTCAATATTCAAATCTTTTGCTCATTTTTAACTGGGTTGTTTGTCTTTTTGTTGTTAAGTTGAAGGGTTTCTTTATATAGTCTCAATATTAAACCTTTATCAGATATGTGGTTTCCAAATATTTTCTCCCATTGCATAGGTTATCATCTTTCATGATAAAATCCTATGAGGCACAAAAGTTTCTAATTTTGATGAGGTTGATCAAATGCTTTTCTGTGTCAGTTGAGATGGTTATATACTTTTCTTTTTTTGAATGTTAATATGATTAATTATAGGGAATTTTTTTTGAATGTTAAACCAGCCTTACATCCCTGGGATAAGTCCCACTTGGTCATGATGTGTTATCCTTTTCATGTATTGCTGAATTTGATTTGTTAAAATTTTGTTTAGAATTTTTGCATCTATGTTCATGAGGAATCTTGGTCTCTAGTTTCCTTTTCTTCTAATGGCTTTCTCTGTGGTATCAGAGTTTTGTAGAATCCATATTATTTCTTTCTTAAATGTTTGATAGAATTTACCATTATAACCATCTAGTCCTGGACTTTTCTTTATAGAAAAGTTTTTAACTACAGATTTAATTTCTGTAAAACATATAGGGATATTTAGGTTATCTATTTCTTCTTTAGTGAGCTTTGGCAGTTTGTGTCTATCAAGGAACATGTCTATTTCAGCTAAGTTTTTAAATTTGTTAGCATATAGCTAAGCATAATAGTCCCTTATTATTATTCTAATATATGTAGAATCAATAGTAATTTCACCTATCTCAGTGCTGACTTGATCACTTTCATCTTCTCTCAATATCCTGGTAAACCTAGATAGATATTTATCATTTTCATTAATCTTTTTGAAGAACTGTCTTTGCATTTTATTATTTTCTCTGATGTTTTCCTGTTTTCAATTTCATTGATTTTTCACTCTGATATTTATATTTTCTTCTGCTTACTTTGGAGGCTTCATTTTCTGTTCTTAGTCTAGTTAAGGTAGAAGCTGGAATCATTGATTTCTTCTTTTCAAATATACATGTTTAGTGCAATAAATCACCTCTTAAGTACTGCTTTAGCAGTATTCCACAAATTTTGATATATTTTGTTTTCATGTTCATTCTGTTCAAATACTTCCTAATTTCCTTTTTCATCTTTTCTGTAACCCATGGCTTCTTTAGTTTCCCAATATATGGATATTTTCCAGAGATTTTTCTATTATTCCATTTTAATTTCAATTTGGTCAGAGAAATATACTTTTTATGACTTGAGTCCTTTTAAGTTTATTGAGATTTGCTTTACGACCCAGAATATGGTCAATTTGTGTAAATGTTCCATGTGCCCTTGGAAAGAATGTATATTCTGCTCTTGTTGGGTAGAGTGTTCTATAAATGTCAATTGGATCAAGATGGCTGATCATGTTCCTCAAGTATTCTATATTTCACTAAATTTCTATGTATTCTATCAGTTATTGAAAGAGGGGTATTAAAATATCAAACTATAACTGGGTTTATCTCTTTCACTTTGGGCCTCTATTTGGTCTTGCTTCGTGTATTTTGAAGTTCTGTTATTATGGGCATAAATATTTAGGATTTTATGTTCTCTGGATGAGTGTAATTATGAAATGTCCTTCTTGATCTCTGGTAATAATTTTTTGCTCAGAAATTGGTGTGTGGTATTAATATAGCCACTTTAGTTTTCTTTTGAATAGTGCATTTATAGTATATATTTTTCTACCCTTTTAACCTATTTGTGTTATCATATTTAAACTGTGTTTCTTATAGGTAGCATTAAGGTGGTATTACTTTTGTTTTCCAACATGAAAATCTCAATTTTAATTGGGATATCTAGACCATTTACATTTAAAGGGATTATTAACACAGTTGATTTAAGCTTATCCTCTTGTTCTTTAAGTCCTATTTGCCCCAGCTGTTCTTTGTTTCCCTTTCCTTTTTTTCTGCCTTCTTTTGAACTGAGCACTTTTTGATGATTCTATGTCATCTCCTTTGTAGGCTTATCTGATAACTCTTTGATTTGTTATTTTAGTGGCTGCTTTAGGGTTTATACATCTTTATCTCATCACAGTCTACTTTTAATTTATATTATATCACTTCATATGCACCATAAGAAACTTGCATTTCTCTCTTCCAACCTTTGTACTATTATTGTCATACATTTACTTTTACATATGTTATAAAGTCTACAATACATTTGATGGACTTTCTTTAACATTTCTTGTAGTGCAGGTCTGTTAGTGATGATTTCTTTCAGCTTTTATCGGTCTGGTAAAGCCTTTAATATGCATTCATTTTTAAAAGATATTTTGGCTGGGTTTAGAATTCTAGGTTGACAGTTTGTTTCAGTATTTTAAAGATGTTGCTCATTATCTTCTTAATTGTGTTGTTTCTGATGCTAAATCTGCTGTCATCCTTATCTTTGCTCCTGTGTACAAAATGTTTGTTTTTTTTTTCTCTTGTTGCTTTTATTGCTTTATCACTGGTTTTGAAATTTTGAACATGGTGTGCCTTGTACTATTCTTTATGGTTATGGTGGTTGGGGTTTATTCAGCTTCTTGGACTGTGAGTGATGACTTTCAGAACACTTGAAAATTTTTCAATCTTAATTTCTTTTAATTTTTTTTTTTTTTTTTGTCTTT
>JAQZBX010038590.1:0-11029 GCA_029593785.1 Cabassous unicinctus | reverse complement strand
CTATCTATGAATTGTCTAAATATTTTCAAATATTTTTTTATGTTCCCCCTCACTTTGGGGATTTCCAACTCCAGGTATATTATATTGCTTGAACTTATTCTCCAGTTCACTGATCTCTTTTCTTTCCTATCCTCCCCCCGCCCTTCCACTGTTCCTTCTTTTTCTTTCTCTCTCCCTTTATTTCTTTTTATTCTCTGTTTGCTGTTTTTCATTTTGGGTAGCTTTTATTGTGATGTCTTCAAGTTCACTAATCTTTTCTTCTTCAAGTTCACTAATTTTTTCTCCTATAATGTCTAATCTGCCATTAATACCATCCATGGCATTTTTCATCTCAGGCATTGAAGGTTTCATTTCTAAAAGTTCAGTTTGAATCTATTATGTATCTTCAATGTCTCAACCTAACTATTTAAACAGATAGAATACAGTTATAATAGTTGTTTTAATAGCCTTTTCTCTTAATTGAACATTTATGTCCAGTCTGGGAGTTTCAATTTACTGATTTTTTTCCCCCTCATGTGGGTTGTATTTTTCTACTTCTTTTCATGCCTGGTAATATATTATTGTGTACCAGATGTGAATTTTACCTATTTGGGTGCTGGATATTTTGTTTTCCTATGAATACTATTGAGCTTTTGGGGGGATGAAGTTAAGTTACTTGGAAATATTTCAATTCCTTAGATTATCCCTTTTAAGATTTGTTAGGTGACATTTGAGCAACATTTACTCTAGGACTAATTAGTCCTTAGTACTAAGGCAAGACCCTTGTAAGTACTCTAACCAGTGCCCTGTGAGTTTTCCGGTCTGGCAAGTGGCAATAGGCCCTCTTGCCAGCCCTGTGTGAGTACTGAGTACAGTTTCCTCAATTCTGTTCTTGGGTAGTTCCCTCATGTGCATGTGCTGGTCACTACTCTGCTAAATACTTGAAAACTGGGCAGATCACCAAAGTTCTTCACTGTGCTACTCTTTTTTTTTTTTTTTTTCCTTCTCCAGTATCCTTTTCTTGAGCACTCTAGCCTCTTTGATCTCCCTGTATTCTCAGTTCTACCTCCTCAACTCAGAGAGTCCATCAAGCTCTGCCTGGGTTTCTTCTCCCTTCACTGCTGCCTGCAAACTCTCCTAAAGGCAGTCAGTTGGGGAAATCATGGAACTCATTTCATTTGTTTCCCATCTCTTAAGGAACATTATTCTTTGTTAGCTGATATCCAGTGTCTTGGAAACACTTTTCCTATTTTTAAAAAATTTGTTTTGTTTTGTGTGTGTGTTTTGTTTTGTTTTTTATTTTGTTTTTATTGTTCAGGTGGGAGGGAAAATCAGTTCCCTGTTTGTCATCCTGGCTGGAAGCAGAAGTCTCCAACTTCTTGAACTTCTTGAAATACTTTCTATGCTCCTTTACTTACCATTAAATGTTTTGAAGCTATATGTGTTGATCTATTTTAACACTTTTGCTTTCATTCATTTCTAAGTGTTTAACATTTTTTAAAATCATGATTTCCACTTAAGTCAAGGGTTATTTTGTTTCTAGGCTTATGACAAGTTTAAGCTATTATGTAAGAGAACATAATTCATAAGATTCTTTTGCGTATTTAAAGCTTGCTTTGTCAATTAATACTTAATTCTCAATGCTTAATGTTGGGAATGCTCCATGTAGATTAAAATAATGCATTTTTTGTTTGATAGACTGTTCTCTTCATATATATTTATTTCTATTAACTTGAGCCCATTTATCCTTTTAATCTGATATTCCAGATTTGTGCTGACTTTTTTTCTGATTGAACCAACACATTCTTAGAGGAGCATGCTAAATTGTTCATCTACAATGTTTTATTCATTTATTTCTACCTCTGAATTTAGTGGTTGCTTAATATGTTTTGAAGCTGTATTGTTAGGTGGACATTAGGTGTTTATATTATATCTTTTTTATCTCTTATTCTCTTGTTGGGTTTATAATTTACCTTTTTGTCCCTTGTGGGTTTTTTTTTTCTCCCCAAAAGCCCTTTTTTTCTATTGAAATGACTACCATGATTTTCTTTTTGTTTGCATTTTCTTGGCCTTTCTTATTCATTGCTTTATTTTCAAACTCTTACCCTTTAATATAAGTGTGTTTCTTGTTTTAAAAAAAAATATTACTAGAGCTTGTGTTTTTAATCCAACATCAGAATCTCTATCTTGATTTTTTAGTTTAACTTATTTACATTTATTGTAATACCATTTTGTTAAGTTATTTTTGCTATCATGTTTACACACACACATACACACTCTTATCTTTTTTCCTACTGACAATTTGAAAGTTTGACATATCTTTATTGTCCTGATGGTTGTCTTTATTGAGACCTATGTTTATTATTATGCTTCCCTATAAATTACTTAAGCTTATAAAAATCTTCATACCTCTAAATAAGATAAATACCTTAGCTTGCACTCCCTTCCTCTTATACTCTCAGATCTCACATGTCAGCACTTGCATGTTAGTATCATCCAGATAATATATCATTTTTGTCTTTGATTTTATAGACATAAGTAAACTTTACTTTTTTGTCTACTTACCTCTATTTATCAAATATAACATTCTCTAGTAACTTTTATTTCCTTTTTGCTGGAATGCTTTCTCCAAGAGTGTTTTTTAAAAGGTCTATGCTGAAAATCTTTCTTTTGATCTCATATTTAAATGATAGCTATCTGTCTTTTATATTAATTGTGTTTCAGAGATGTCTTATTTTTTTCCTCTAAACTCATGCATCCTTGCGGATAGCAGCTAACTTGGCCAATAAAGTGGACTTGGGGAGAAGCTAAAGTCCAGGCCTTAAGGGAAGGACCTTTTAGCATTACAATCTGGATTTGGCCATGTAGTTCCACCTCTTCACCAAGTGACCCTGACTCCCACAGAATTTGCAGTGCTTCCACTTTAGACACTGCTCTTTCCCAAGAGCAGTCTCCTTTAGTTGCAATTTTTTAGACCTCTGAAGGAAGAAGGGAAAAGAACGGAATGCTCACAGGAGGCTCATCTGCCTACCCCTGTGTTATTCCACTCCCCATCTTCTTGGGTTCCAGTACTACTACACTGTTTCCCCTCAGTTTTCGGACAGCCCTGGGCTCACACCCATTTCTTAGCCACTCTGGGAGGGAGGTCAGAGGAACAGTTTGCATGTTTCCCTTATCACTCTGGGTGAACAGGATCCTCAGAGGCTTTTCTCAGGCATCTGCCCAGAGACCTCCCTTGGTCATTGTTACCTCTCGGTCAGAGGCCTTTTGGGATGTGGGCTTCTTTGTCTCTGGGTTACAACCTGGAAAAGCTAGCTTAGGTCTGTTCAGTTTTGGAATCCTTCTAAATCTTGGGGGGTCTTTGTCATCCACCCATCAGGGCTATTGTGCTGGGCACTTCTCAGACCCATGCATCTAAATTGTAGTCATCTCTCTTCCAAATTTTCCTTTCTACTTTTGGGTCAAATTCAGTTCTTTTAAGCCGAGGATGCTGCTCTTACATCCTGTGTCCCTACTCAGTTTCATAAAATAAATTGTTGGGAATTTTGAGATGTGGGTCACAACCCTTTCTTTTCCCTAGCAAAGCTAAGCCCAGAGTCTCCAAGTCTTGGCTACTAAGGTTGAAATTGATGACTTTTTAGAATTCCCCATAAAATATTCCAATCTCAATCCTGACTCTTGTATTCCTAAGGATTCTTGCTTTCACACGATTGTGTCTGTTATGTGTTTGTAAAGCAGTTTAGATATACTATTGACTTCTGTGGCCTTGAAACGATGGCTTGATAGGCAGAGGGCTTCAGGGACAAGAAAAATGTGGAAAAGAAATGCCTTGGTTTAAAGCTTCACATCTTATCCAGCTGTAAATAGATCTAGAGAATCTTACTAGATAATTAGAGGTGTCTGTTTCCCTGACTATCACAAGCGGACTGAAACCTTAAAGAAGAAAAACAACAGTTAAAAACCATTTCTGAGTAGCTCTCTAAACTCAGTGTTATGTGATATATTTTAAAAGGCTCATCTTTATTCCATTGTTTTTTCAGAAGCTTCAGTTTTACTTATGCGGCCATGGTACTTAAGTATGTGAGGATGGCATACGTTTGACTACATCCTTGATAAGTATTAACCTAAAAAAGGTGTCATCTGTGGAAACTATGCTCAGGAGTAGCAACTGCTTTTGCTTCCCTCCACTTGCCCCTACTGCCTTTTTCTCTGATGCTGTTTTGTTCACTATTATTTATTAGTGGCATCTGGGACTTCTCCCTGAACAGAAACACCCGAAGAGTAGCTGAGGACCACAATGAAGTCAGATGTCTTAGACCATTGCCAATGGTGCCAACTCATTGCACTCGTTTCCTGAGGTAAAGCCATCAAAGGCTGTGGGGTTGCCTAGGAGGAGACCCACCAAAATCAAATTTCTTCTCGACACAATCCGTAGTGCATAAAAATTAATCAAGTCCTACCATGACTTGCTTTATTCATAATACTTAATGGTCATGTAATAGGAGTTTTTATTCAGCAGTTAAAGTTCATAAGTACGGGTTTTACATGGAGATAGGTATTATGCTGATGGTTTAATTACACACCTTTTTGCACACCAAAGGAAATGGGTTATGCAGGTTTTGTAATTAAGGAAGGACTTCTGAGAGAGAATGAATTTAGGGTGAGCTGCCGATCATTTTGAAAAAGTTTATTTTTAAATTAGTAACTCTTTGAAAATGTCCAACCCAAGAAATGATCATTGAGATTAAGAGCTCTTTATATATAAACAACATGCTCTTTTTACATACACACAAATAATTTTCTAGTTCTCATTTTACACATTAAAATTTTCTGTCTTATGAACTTACACTAAATAGTCATGATAGCCTTTCCTTTGAGGTGGCATATATCATTAGGCAAAGTGTTGGGCCAAAAAAAAAAATGATTCAGCTAGACCTCAAAATTCTTGATTTTATATGATTTCTATGCAAAGTATACAATTCTAATTTTTTTAAAAAAGCTTGTAAGTTTCTCCAAATTAGATTCTACTCCAATGGGAAAAGGCTTTTCTACCTTCTCTGTGTTACTAAAACCCAAGTATAATTTACTCTTTCCTGCCCCGAACATACACCCTGCACATACCCAGCTCTGACCTCTTTCCTGAACTCCAGATTCTCCTAATAAACTGCCACTCAACTGCTTAAACTGGGTGTTCAGTAAATCTCCTGAGATGAAAAACACCTTATGTTTCCCTAAAACTGTTCTTGCAGTCTTTTCCTGTTTGGTAAATGGCAACTCTATCCTTCAGTTGATCATGTCCCATAAAGCTGGGGTAATCATGGCTCTTTCCATCTCTTATACCTGCTATCCTATTTTGCAGCACATTCTATTGGCTCTATTTTCAAAATATAACTGTTTCTCACCATCTGTATGCTACCTTCTTGGTCCCAGCCATCATCATCTCTCTCATAACTGATCTCCCTCCTTCCACATTAGCTTCCCTACAATTACAACACAGCAGCCCCAGTGATTCTTTTAAGACCCAAGTCAGTTGATGTCATTCTTGTGCTCACATCCCTCCAATGGCTTCCATGTCATAGAGAGGGAAAATCCATGTCCTCACAATGGGGCAATTGATGCGTAGCATCACCTGTCCACCATTATATCTCTGTTCCCATCTCCTAGGCCCTCTTCCCCATCACTCTTGTTGCTCCAGCCTCAGAGTCTTTGTCTTTTCTTATCTCTCTGCCTACAATGTTCTTCTCCCAGATATCCTCCTGGCTTGCTTCCTTCAGCTCTTTGCTCAAATGTCGCCTTATCACTGAGGTCTTCACTATAGCAACCACCCTACCATCCCTTTCCCAGCACTTTCTATCCCCCGTCCTGCTTTCTTTTTCTGCCTATCACCCTCTAACCTACTATTGTGTATTTCCACTTTCTAGAAAGGAAGCTTCATGAGGCAGGGATTTTTCTCTGCTTTGTTCACTACTGAACCTCCCCTCACTCCCCCCTCCCCAACCTCCAGCCAACAAGATACCTGACACAGAGTCGGCACTCAGTAGAAATAGTTGTTAAATGAATGGTCTGTCTCTAGGGTGTGGCTAGATTATAATCAACCTGAGGCCTGGGAACTGTGTCTTTCAATGCTGTGAGCCTAAGTCAGGGCTCAGCCCTAGTAGGGCATAGTGCAGAACTGTTGTTTTGACCTCATTAGCACCACTGTTTTATTTCAGGAAGAACTGTTTTACCCCATTCCATGTGATTCTGGTGAGTCTGGCAAACACACTTCCCACTAGCATGGCCAGTTAGATGTCCCACTACCTGCCACTTATTGTGATAAGCCAAGAGTGGTGTAGTTGACCTAGGTGGGGCAACCAGTCTTCCCCTAGACTTTTCCAATGGCATTAGCAGGAAAGGTTGACTTGGTGTTCATGGGACAAGGCACTGCCTCTAACAGCTGGGATGGCAAGGGCATCCATCCGACAGAATTGGACTCCGGGCAAAAACAGGGACACTCCCGTACAGGCATATGCCTGCTGAGTTTCAGCTTTGGAAACCCTTCTAGGGTAGCAGAGTATGAGGCTGATACAGGCAATGTTAGGAGGTGGGATGGGGAGAGGGAGAGAGACAAATAATTTTTAGTTAGTGGGAAAGAGAGCCCATAAATATGTGCCATCCTCTGAGTACATTTTCCATGTGCCTCATTGTCTTGCTCTTTCTTTAGCATCTTTTATATCATATTCTTAATTAAGATAATTAATTTGAGACCAGAAAGAATTTTTTTTGATAAATCACCACTTTTGAGGAATTTAGTTAAGTGTAGCGTCCTATCTGTTTAGCTATGATTTTGCAGTAGAGCCTAGCGTCCAGTGAAGCCAAATTCACTCTGATCAAGAGATGAGAGAAATGATATAGAATTCATACAAGTTATTTTTCAATGAATCAGTCAATGATCCCTTTGTAGCATCTTGGATGATATCAGACTTTTTGCTAGAGCACAAAAGACTTGTTTTAACCTCTGTCTAGCCCCAAAGAGCTGCCATTCTTAGCTCTGATATCAGAGTGTTTGGGGGTTCTAATTTTATTTTCAAAATAACAGAATGATAATTTAGAGCATGTATTTGGTGTATCATCACATGATTCTTTCTCATAAAGCCATGGTAGTGAGTGGTTCAGTCCATGTTTCTGCCTCAAGCATCATCTAGCCCTGTGCTTTCCCACATGTTTGGAGCTCCAGCCATACAGGCCTTCTTCAGATCCTTGAACTTGGAATGCGCTCTCCTGCTCTTGGGACTTGATGCATGTTGGTCCCTCTGTGTAATGCCCCTACTCCACAATAAATTCATTAGAATTATTTTGATTACAAGAAACAGAAACCCAAATCAAACTTGCATATAAAAGAAAATTTATTGGCTCACATAATTGAAAGTCCAGGGGTATATCTCAAGCTTCAGGCATGGCTGGATCTAGGGCTCAAATGATGTGGTCAGTATTTAGTGTGTATATTTCTTGTTCCCAGCTTTGGTTTCTGTCTCCCCTCCTGGCCCTGGCTTCCCATGTTGGTCCCTGCCTCCCCTCTCAGTTTTGTTCTGGGATTCCACCTTTGGTTTCTTTTTCTTTCAACTCGGTTTTCCTCTTTTTTCCTATCATTTAGGCGAGCTCTTCTTATAGCAAAATAGACAACAATAGCTACAGGCTCATTTCCTGCCCTCTCAACAATCCCTGCAGGAAGAACATTTCTCTCAAGAGCTTTAATAAGTCTTGAGATGAGCTCTGAGCACCAATGCTAAAGTGCTGATTCTACCCAAGTAACATTGACAGGATGGGAGGGGGGTGACTCCCCAAAAGGAAAATAAGATGCTATTACCAGATGAAGGGAGCTGGTAAACTAAGTCATCAAAAGTCCACCTGGCTGATTCTTACCTTTCAGATCTCAACACAGCTAATTTGTGTTACAAATGAGTTTCCTGGCTCTCCTCTTAGGTACATCTCTCCATGTACTACACATTCTCATAACACATGGAATTTGACATTTCCATGGGAGGATATTTGGGTAATGCCTGGTTCCCAGCTAGACTGTAAAAACCACAAGGATAGGCCCTGGGTCTGCTTTTCCTTACCACGCTCTCACATTTATTGAAAACCTATTCTATGGCTACTCTTTCATACACATACTGCCTCATTTAATCCTTAAGATTATCTTATGATATGGAGATGTTTACCCTGGTTTTACAGGTGAAAGGACTGGGCTCAGAGAGGTTTAAGTAACCTGCCTAAAGTTCTACAGTCCTGAAGAGGCCCAAGGAGACTGAAATCCCATTTATCTGACTTGAGTTCCAGGCCCATGCCCATTATAGCGCCTTCCCTGTCATTCTCTGCCAGGCACCCTCAGGGTGGTTCTATGGTAAGCAAGACAGAATGAGCCCTGCCCTCAAGGAACTCACAGATGTCCTTTGATTTTTCTCCAAGGACATTGGATCCCAGTGAAGCATGGGATTCTGGTTGTGGGGTATCATGTATTGTGTCCCCCCAAAAAACATGCTCAATTCTTAACCCCCAGTCCTGTGATTGTGACTTTATTTGGAAATAGGGTCTGTGAAGATGTGCTTAGTTAAGATATGGCCAAACTGGAGTAGCGTGGGCCCTAATCCAGTAAGACTGGTGTCCTTATAAGAAGGGAGCAATTGGACACAGACGGATGAGGGGAGAACGCCAGGCGATAACCGAGGAAGAGAAGGCTATGGCTGGCTGGCTGGCCGCCAGAAGCAAGATGAGGGAGGAGGATGTTCCTCCGTAGGTTGAAGACGAAGCATGGCCTGCCCACACCTTGATTTTGGACTTCTAACCTCCAGATCTATGAGACCATAAATTTCTGTTGTTTTAAGTTCGTGGTATTTGTTATAGCAGCCCTGGCAAACTAAGACATAGGGATTTTTATCTACTTATTAGAAAGACTTCTAGCATACCTACTGAAAGACTCAAGAAAGGTATTGAGCTACTCACCATTTCAGTCAAGATCAGAAATATTCCTCTTTGAGGTGAGGCAAGCCATGAAGACACCATGCTGCTCAACAGAGGGAGCCTGCAATTCAGAGTCTCCTTCCATGCCTACGCCACTTCTCCCGTCACTGTATTTAGAGAGCGGGCTGCATGCGGCTCACATTGATCTTTTTTTTTTTTCTCCTGCATTATATGATAACTTTGCAACATCTTAATAATGAATCCTGATGATTCTATTTTAAGGCCATATTATCATGCAAATGTATTGGGTACCTTTCTATGAAACTCTTCACTTTAAGAGGCTCTTTGGGGGGAAAGTGGCATGATGCAGTGCTAATAGACCCGGCTGGAGAGTCAGCACTCAAGGCAAACAGCAGCTCCCCAGCTCTCCGTGCAACCTTGTGCAGTCACTAGGAAGTCTCTGTGTCCTCACCTGTAAAATGCTGGTAAGCATTCCTAACCCTGCAGATTCAGGTGAGAATTTTAGAAATGATGCTTGATTGAGTTGGCCATGAAATACAGTGGAATTGTTGGTGTGGGCAGGCTCTGGATTGTGACTACGAGACTCAGATCCCGCCTCTCCTCTGCCTGCAATGTAACTTTTGTTTATTCACTCAACAAGTGTGAGCATCCATTTCTGACCCTTATGCAGCAGCGAGTCAAACAGGCAAGGCTGGAGAGGGAGGTGCAGTAAGCAAAGACATGAATGTACAACACCAGGTGGTGATGAGTGCAACAGAAAGCCAGAAAGCAAGGGGGATATGGAGCTGGGAGGCCGGAGCGGACAGTTTGCTATTTATCCTGGATGGTCAGAAAAGGCCTCTCTTCTGTGACATTTGAGCTGGTAGCTGAAGGGAGTAAGGGTGTGAGTCACATGGAGAACTGGGGAAAGAGCATTCCCAGAAAGGAAGAGCCACTTCCAAGCCCCCAAGGCAGAGTCTGTGTGGTGGGCTTGAGCCTCCAAACCCACTAGTCCAGGAAGAGTATGGCGGCCAGTGCGGCCAGAGGCGAGAGGGTGGAGAGAGGCGGGGCAAGTACCTTGATCTCACCAACTCGGTTTCCTGAGCTGAAGGTGGAGCAGCTTTGGTACCACCTTCTGAGGAACTGTTGAGCTGGGCCGTGTAAAGAAAGCACTTGACTAACAATTATTAGTACTATTACTTTGCCAGATGCTTGGTCGTAGTTACTGTGATAATGTGATTCGGTGTCCTATAAAATTTCTCGCTGCCCTGAAGGCCCAAGCTCTCACTGCCACAGCGCTAATCCCTCTGCCCCAAACAACTTCACTTCTTTCTGGCTGGCATACTCTTAGGCCTCCTTCAGGTTTCAATTAAATGCTTCATATTCCAAACATCTCCCTGGTTGTCCCCAAAGGAATTAGGTGCTCTTTCTACGCACTCCTGTCCTTCCCCTCTCATAGCACTTTTTGCACTGCAGTACAATGCATATTTTAGAGCTTGCTTTCCCGTGAACTGTTAGATTCAGCCCCTGGCCTCCTAGTACCTATCTTATTCCCAGCTGGATCTGCAGGTGAGTTTGAGTAGGTTATTTAAGGCAGTTAATGCATAGTTGTGGGTGGATGGATGGATGGATAGGTAGAAGCATGCATACCAGTGACATTTGCTTCTAACAGGGCTCCAGGCAGGGCTGCATAAGACAATAGTATAGTATTGGTGAACTATGGAGTGCTTCACAAACTCAAGCTCAGACCATGAATTTCATCAAGAAAAGTCCCTGAGGAGACTTGTTAAAATTGTAGAGCTTTCGAATTGGAAGGACTCTTTTTTCATCAGTTAATTAAATGTCCTCAATAGAAGAGGAAGCTGATAACCAAAGAGATAAATTAATTTGTCAAAGTCACCCAATTAGTTATGGTCTGGAGTAGTAACCTGGTTTTTGGATTCTCCAGCATTTGATTTCAAAGAGCTTACTCTGTCCTGTCAATCTTTAGGATCTCAGGACCTACACCTTGAAATGCTATAATGGATCATGGGTAGATGGATCAGATGAGGGATGGAGTGGGGAGAGGGACCGTTCTGCCATGTTCTTGGGGATTTTTTTTTTTTTTTTT
>JAQZBX010038589.1:0-23356 GCA_029593785.1 Cabassous unicinctus | reverse complement strand
CTTGATTATTAAACTCTTCCTCTGCTGAAGTCACCCTCTGGTGAGCATTCACGTGAGACACAAATATGTTCATGTTTTTTGCCCACTCAGAAAGATCTATCCACATAGCTCTTCCCCAGACCTCCTTGTCACCAATTTTCCAATCATGTTCCTTCCAAGTCCCTGACCATCCACCCAAACCATTGGCAACAGCCCATGAATCAGTGTACAAATGTACCTCTGGCCATTTCTTCTTCCAAGAAAAATGAACAACTAGATGCACTGCTCAAAGCTCTGCCCACTGGGAGGATTTGCCCTCACCACTATCCTTCAAGGATGTTCCAGAAAAGGGCCGCAGTGCTGCAGCTGTCTACTTTCAGGTGGTACCTGCATATCGTGCAGAACCATCTGTAAACCAGGCCCGAGTTTTCTTATCCTCAGTCAACTGATTGTAAGGGACTCCCCAAGAGGCCAAAGCTGTGGGCTGGGAAAGAGAAGGTAATATGGCAGGGGTGGTGACCATGGGCATTTGGGCCACTTGCTCATGTAACTTACGTGTGCCTTCAGGACCTGCTCAAGCCCTATCTTATATATACACCTTCCACTTTATTTTGGAGTACTGCCGTGCACTCATGATAGGCAACTCAGGTCTCATGGTAACTTGATGGCCCATCGTTAAGCGTTCAGTCTCTACTAAGGCCCAGTAGCAAGCCAAAAGCTGCTTCTCAAAAGGGGAGTAGTTATCTGCAGAGGATGGCAAGGCTTTGCTCCAAAATCCTAAGGGTCTGCATAGTGATTCCCCTATAGGGGCCTGCCAAAGACTCCAGACAGCATCTCTATTTGCCACTGAAACTTCCAGCACCATTGGATCTGCTGGATCTTATGGTCCAAATGGTAGTGCAGCTTGCACAGCAGCCTGGACCTGTCTCAGGGCTTCCCCTTGTTCCAGTCCCCAATCAAAACTACCAGCTTTTCTGGTTACTCAATAAATGAGCCGGAGTAGCACACCCAAATGAATGTGTTGTGTCCAAAATCCAAAGAGGCCAACCAGGTGTTGTGCCTCTTTTTTGGTCGTAGGAGGAGCCAGGTGCAACAGCTTATCCTTTACTTTAGAAGGGATATCTCGACAGGCCCCACACCACTGGACGCCTAGAAATTTCACTGAGGTGGAAGGACCCTGTATTTTTGTTGGATTTATCTCCCATCCTCTCTCACTGAAATGCCTTACCAATAAATCTAGAGTCTTTGCTACTTCTTGCTCAGTAGGTCCTATCAACATGATATCATCAATATAATGGACCAGTGTGATGTCTTGTGGGAGGGAGAGATGATCAAGGTCCCTGCAGACAATATTATGACATAGGGCTGGAGAGCTGATATACCCCTGAGGCAGGACAGTGAAGGTATACTGCTGGCCTTGTCAGCTGAAAGCAAACTGTTTCTGGTGGTCCTTACTAATTGCAGTTGAGAAAAAAGCTGGACTCTCTCTATACCAAGAACTACAGATCTAGCTCATTTTTCTTACTAGCTGCGTAACATTTCATATTTTATAGAACAATATGATGTACATTAATTAAATTAACCATTTGCCAGTTGATGGATATGCAGGTTATTTTCAGAGATTTTGGGGGTAAAGGGGGTCACTACAAATAATGCAACACATTGTGATTAATTTATTGGCTGTATTGGGTGCTTTTTTAAACTGCAGCTTCCTCATTTCCCCCAGCAGCATGTATAGAACTTTCCTTGCATCTGGGCCAGCCCTGGTGGTTTGTGTTCTTTGTAATTAGTGGCAGTCTGGTGGGGGGATATGGCATCTCATTGTAGCTTTAGGTTGCATTTCCCAGACTATCAAAGTTGAACATCTTTTCACCTATTTCTAATCATTTAGACTGTCTCTTTGTGAATTGTATTTTGAGAACTGAATCATATTCCTTGTCCATTTTTTCTATTTGTTTTTCTGCCTTTTTCTCATAAATTTATATATTACAGAATTTAACTTTCAACTCTGATGTTATTTGAAATATTTTTCCCAGTTAGTCTTTTGTTTTTGATGTTGTTTGTGGAATCATTTGTTATTCTAAATGTTTAAACACTTTTTATAATCAAAACTATCACTACCTTTATAGCTTTGGAGAGTTCTATTTTGCTTAAAAACCTCTTTCTCCTCTATTGTTGAACAAATGTTCTCCTAAATTTAATTTAATTTATATATTTTTAACATTTAAATCTCTAATTCATCTAGAGTTTATTTTTGTATTTGATATGAGATGAGGTCCAAAGTCGTTTTCCTCCAAATGGTTAATCGATGGTACCAGCAAAATTTATTCAATTTTATTGAATTTTAATTTAGAGGAGAAAGGATTAAATAAGCCACCCTTTCTCCTCTGAATTAAAATACCATCTTTGTCAGATGTCAATTTCCCTTGGGTACTCAGGCCTTTCTCTGTTTCTCTGTTGATCTACTTGTTCCTGCGCTAGTTTGATTAAAGAAACTATATATATGAAGTTTATAGCTGGGAAGGAAAATCAACTCTTGCCTCAGCCTCACACACACACACACCCTCTATTCTTTCTCATAACTCTGTCATACTCTGGGATACTTACCTTTCCATGAAAACTTCAAATTATTTCATCCAGTTCCAAATACAATTAAATAACCCCTCCTCATATATACCAAACCAAACCCATAGCCCTCCAGGGTTCTACTGATAATTGCATTATAGTGTATGTTATTTGGGGAGAGACAGTGCAGTTTTCATGAGATTAAACCTTCCCACCAGAACATCGCTGGTTTGCTGAACCAGTATTAAAACGATTGCTTCCAGTTGATCAAGCCTCAAGCCCCAGGTGCGTCTAAATAATTCTATTTTATGGATTCGAATGCCCTAAAATAAAGGTCGGTGAACATTTAGTAAAATACAATTTTATGTTTTAGGAAGTTTCTCCTTTTCTACGAGAGCTAATATTTCCTGCTGCCAATATACCCAGCCTTTGTTACTTTCAAGTTCAGGGAATCCCCTCCTCAGTAGGAGCAGCTCCGTGGGTGGTTTTAATCTTCTGGTTTCCCCGGGGCTGCTGCTCCTGCACCCCAGACTTGCCTTCTTCTGGTGAGAGGGACACTTAGGGAAAAGATGGTCTCCCCTCGACTCCCACCTGGCTCTGTGCCTTACCCAGCCTTAGGGAACAGGTTCTAGAGATGGTCTGCGGTGCCCCTTGCTCACTTGTGTTCACCCCAGAACTCCTGGGCTGGCAGCACTGTCTCGAGACCCTTCCTTCTCCGGAGGCACGAGCCAGTGGAGCCAGCAGGGAAGGAGAACGGGAGAAGGCTGGCGTCGCAGGGCTCCTGTCCTCAGAGCGTCATGGCCTGCTCTTCTGCGTGCCTCCATCATTTCCCTCTGGTTGAGGCCTTGTGTGTTTTGTATTGCTTTTCACCCTCTCTCAACCCATAAAATAACTCCAGACCACATGGCTTGCTCTGTTGCCAGGAAAGAAGCCCAGATGTACAGCTGCTTAGCTGAGCCGGCCGTGGCAGGAAGGATTCCAAGGCAGAACAGCAAATAGGCTGAGCAAAGTCTGGGCCAAGCTGGCCCTGACCGGAGGGCACCGTGACCCTCATTTCACAGCCCCCACCGTGCCGGGGGCCCTGCGAAGAATGGGCCAGTGTGTTTGCTCAAATCTCTCTCCTCGTCTGCATTTCTCTCTGTATGGGGATTTGTTTAATTTTTCATTCTGTTTTCTGCCCATCTGTTACCAGAGCACGCCTCTCCGGCAGACTTGCTGGGTCAAGATTCCACGGTTAGCTCCTTGTTCCTTCTGACGGCTGACATTTCCCCACGTCGGCAGCCTGCGTTCTGAGCAAATGGGTGGCTGTCAGTTGGCTCGGGGAGAAGATCCTTCATCTCTCTTGAGCCCTCCATCCAGGACACAGCAGCCCACCCTGAGCTGTGTGCCTTCTTTATTAGCCAAGCCTCCCAGCTCCCAGGCCAGCTGCCTTGCCAGAATGTCTGCAAGAGTGTTTTATTGGGAACAGTAGCTAATAAAAGGTTATCACTGGATATCACAAGTCGGGGCTACACTTTCTGTGCATATTATTGAATACTATTTGAGAAAGGACCTTCTTTTTGGAAAAGCTGGAACATCTTTTATAAAAATAGGCCTGTTCTAATGTCAATTTTCTGCCTGAATAAAAGGGAATGAATATTGGACATTGCTGCAAGGCAGCCTTGTCATGAGAACTAAAGATTCTCTGCTATAATACATAATTTTGTAAAAGCATGGCTTTTGTCCCAGCAAGGCTAAGCCCCATTTTTTGGTAAATGTATTATTAGTCCATGGGACATATATTTGCAGTTCAATGTGTGAACATGAAATGTAGGCTTCAGCATACGGAGCGTGTATTTTGAAATAGCAGTGTAGCCGTCTACCTGTTAAAAGGTGGTTGAAGCGTGAGACTGAATTACATACCCCAGGGAAAAAATATGTTCCTAATCTTAATCCTGTTCCCACGTGTGTGAACCCACCGTACAGAGGACTTTTGGGGGCGTTACTTTTAGTTAAGGCATAGCATCTGAATCAGGATGGGCCTTGATCCTGTTACCCGAAGAGTCAGCTGAACCAGAAGAAAAAGGAGACGACATAGCCATGTGCATCGTCACCTGGCACCAAAGCCAAGGACCAAGGAGCGCCGGCAGCCATTCCCAGAACACCACAGTCTTTGGAGAGAAAGCATTGCCTTGCTGCAGGTGCCTCAGTTTTGGGCTTCTAGCCTCAAAACAGTGATCCAATAAACTGCTGTTGTTCAAGTCACCCCATTGTGGGGTATTTGCCTTAGAAGCAGGGAAACTGAGACAGGAGGCTAATGAGGCATGGGTGGCTCTTCTTCGTGGGAGATGGTCTGTGTCTTGGAGGAAAATGAGCTACCTCCAGCCCTCCTTCACTGGCTGTTGACTCGACTCCCACACCTTGCTCTGCTGAAGGACGTGGGATGTGCAGGTGTGAGGAGAACCCTGAGCCTGTCAGCAGCCAGTCTCCAGGGGAGGCAGCTCTGCTACTTGCTAGCTGTGTGACCGCTAGCAATTTATTTATATGCTCTCTGAGCACCTTTGCCAACCACCAAATGAAAGTACCAGACTAGATGAGAGCGCTAGACTGTGCTCTTCTACACGCTGTGTGGCTCAGCCAGCTATGAGCTCAGAAACTCATTGCTCCAAGTAATAAAGTCCTGGAGTTTGCCAACAGTTTGTGTTTCTCGGGCAGATCAGTTTAGCCCGATGATGTCATTCTCACCCATTTGTTTTCTGAAATGGTTTTGAGGGGAAGGTAAGAGAACAAGCTAGGGCTCCCTCACTGGTAAGACAACCAGCTGCCAAGAGCTTTCACAGGACTGGCTTCATGCTATATGTGACCATTCAAAGTTTTTATGGATACAAATCCCCACAAGTTTCTGGTATTTGCTTGACTTCCACACAAATATTCTTGTCGGTATTTTGCCAGCTGGGCACACCCAGAGGAATGCCTTATTCCTTAAATATGGCCCAATATGTGTGGGCTGCAGGTCTGGATTTTCCCCAGCATTCCTTCCAGCTAAAGACCATTTATGCAATTGCAAGCAAGGAATTTCACCCCTTCAGAGAGGGTTGGGTGAGGAAATAGAGTCTGACTATATCCAGGGGTAGAAATGTACCCAGAGGCAGAAACGTCTCTGGAACGTTCCAGTTTCTCTTCTTGTTTTTGCTGCTGACTCCTTGAGCACAGAAACTTATTTCCTGGTGGTTTGAGTTCTTTGAGTTTCAAATTCCATATTTTCATATTCTGGATTTTCTTTGCCACAACCACAAAAGTATACAATATTGAGTAGGTCTCCCAGCCCAACCCATGCAGTGAGAGAAACATGAGTGAATGGACATGACACCCACCACGTCGTGAGAACTCAGCCCAGCTCTGGGTGGGCTTATTCACTGCTCACCCCATGCCAGGCAGGGGGCTAAGTTTTGCATGCATCTCTTCACTTAATCCTCATGACAACCCAATGAAGTAATATTAATATACCCATTTGATAGGTGAAGAATGCTGAAGTGTCCTGCCCGGGTTCATACAGGTAGCCACTGGCTGAGGTTCCGACCCGGGCCGTCTGGCTCCCACATCCCAGCTCTTGGCCACCCTCTGTGACAGAGCTTATGTCAGGCACATTCCTAACTGTCCTCTGAAGCAGCTCTTATTATCCCATGTTATATTCGAAGGAGCCAAGAGTCAGTGAAAGTAAGTAAACTGATAAAGGTCACATGGCTAGAAACATTGCGAGGGAGTGAGATGGAATTTGAATCCAAGCCTCTCTGATGATAAAACTCTGCTCTTTCCTCCATTTCACACCATTTTCTGTATAATGAAGGAAACTAGTGGAAATGACTGTGAAATACTTCAGGAATTTTTTTCCAGAAAAGATCATTTGGCTTAACAATCTGTAGTTTCCATCTACAGCGGAGCCTTCTCTTCTGTCCTTTGATTATTTTCTTTGTCATTTTGCCAAGTGCCAGGTTTTGAACCATGGGGAGGGCTTCAAGGTGGGCTTGCTTTCCTAAGGCAGCTTCGTGAGCTGCAGCGTCCTTCGTAGCCTCCACCTGTGGCCAGTGCAAGGTGGATGGTCTATCCTAGTTCCTGGTTCTTGCTCTCACCTTCATTCCCCTTTGCTGGGGCCCTGAAAAGGCATCAGCACAGTTCAGCTCCCGGCCTTTGAGCAGATGCTATTGTTTAGCCTCAGTCTTTGGCTAGGATCAAACCCATCAGCTCCCCCTTCTAAGTGATCAGTTACAAGTGTGCCTTTCCAGGCATGGCGATTTGGGTGACAAGTTGGTGCTGCTCTTTTGGTGAACAGGCCTGTTCAAGCCTCCACCTCTAACCTCAGGGTGTGGGAGGATTCAGTCATTACTATAAGAACCCAGCAGCAGCCAGTAACCGTTTGCTCATCTCAGTAAGAGCGATGGGAGCAGCTGCACCGAGGTGCTGTTTTAAGTTTCCTGCCCCTAAAACGTGTCGAGTGTGGCCAGCATGCCAGGCTCTGTGCTAGGCACCAGGGATCGGTGACGATGAGTCCAGGCTCACGTCTTGCACCCTCGAGACGCTCTATGTGCTAGCTGAGACACAGTCCTCTCCAGTTTCGGTTGGCTTTTCTGTGCAGGTCAAATGCCCTCTTCACGTCCAGATCTTTAAATGATGTGTTTGCCTATTTGGGAAGAGAACACTCAGCTCCCTTCTGAAATTTAATTCAGAAAAGATACTGCAAGTATTTGTGCTCAGAAATCGTGGGATCAGCAGAGTAAGGCTATGGCCTGTGGAATATTGTGCGAGGCTGGGAAAGCCGACATGTCACCATCCAAAAGGTGAGGGTGTGGGAGAGCAGATGAAAGGAGAGCAGTCTTCAAGTGAATCGGAAAGGGCAAGTGGAAAGACTCATGAAACATAAGTAAAAAGTAAAAGAAGTTTAAGGCTTGCTGCTCAGGGTATCCCCAACTTGTAGGAGGAAATCATAGAGGCAGAGAGCAAAGAGGAGCTGCAGGGGCTGCTGCTTCTGCCGTGCAGAACTGCCCCTTGGCCCTGGCCCAGGCTAGGAAGAGTTCCATTCCCACTGCTAAGACATCTCCACTAGCTAGTGTTCATCTGAAGAGACGCAATCAGCAAGTTAATTGGTTATGGTTTCCCCTTGCTTTCCTCTCTCCAAAACTGCTTGGCTTTGATCAGGAGCGTGGGGGTTTTATGCACTCACCGAGCTTGGTTCCAGCTTTTGGAATGCAAGATTTGTGAAAATACAGCATTTCAGAAAAGCAAGTCAATTAAAGCAAGAGTTCAGTTTCTGACAGTAATCAGCTGAAGCTCTTTAAACATTTACACAATTAATTTTTAGAATAGAAATAGAGATGGAGATATATTCTTCATTGTTCTTCCCAGAATTTGTCATCAACTGACATTGAGTATTTCGCCAGGAGAAATATCTAACGGTTCCAGCTCATCCATTTAGAGGTCAGATTTCAGCAGCTTCAGAACGAAACGTAGACCTAGAATGAGGAAGTAAACAGCCTGAAATGAAGTCGCTGTAAGTGACAAGCGTCTGTCACAAAGCCCATACACTTTGTTCAGTTAGAAATGGAGAGCCTCTCACTGACTAGAAATTGTTTTAGAAATAAAGAACCAGCTTAGAAGCAGGGTGTTCTGATATTGGAAATAGAGGTCAGAACGACAGAGTATGGGAAAGTAATTGGGCCTTTAAATGTGGGGACAAATATCCCTCCAGAGCTTAGCATCCTCCCAGAGCTCCACAGTCCTTAGCTGAGATAACTGCTATTCATACGCTTAATCCCGTCTTTTCCAGAACAAAATCAAATGGTGTGTTTAGTAGACGCCAAAGAACACAGGGTTCTTTAGTAATAATTCAATAAAAAGCATGATTTTCTTTCTGAAAAAGGGCTCTTAAAGGAATGTCACTTCCCTACCAACTGGACTTATGTGCAGATGCTGGGAGCATCTCACCCCCTATCTGGCTTATGAGGTAGGTATTAAACTCCCAACTGTGAGTTGGGAAGATGAGTCACTTGAGCCAATGTCTGAATATGCCAGGGCCAAATGGAGACACTATCACCTCCTGTTACTGAGCTCAGCCTTGGAGAGTTTGGCCAGAAGCAGGAGGGAGAAGGCAGGGCCCCGGCTCTCCTCTCCTTGGCCGGCAACCCATCTCTTTGCTCAGAAGTGGATTGAAAGTGAGGGCACTCTGCATTTCAGGCAGAGGTAAGCTCAGCCCTCCAGCACCGTTAGGCAAGACGCCGTTGGCTAGTAAGGCACTGATGCAACGTGGCCGCAGCCCCAGCCGCTGGATTTCGCATGGTGGCGACAGCCAGGCGCAGCGGCCGCTGTCATTGACGGAGTGTGCGGCCTGTGCCAGCACATGCTTGATCCTTTACTCCTGGGGGCATGAGTGGACGTGATGTTTCATGGGAGCAGGTCTGTGGTCCACCCAGAACTGGATTCTGGGTGGCGTTTACCGAGTGCTGCTTTGTTTCACCCTGACTCTCCCCTCTCGCTGTTCGCTCTCACCGCCCACCCCCGGCCTCTCCTGTGCGTCAGCTGTGAGTCGTCGTGGAGATGTCTGAGGATCCCGTCACGGTTCACGGTGGCTCTTGATTGCCATTCATTTTGGATTTTCTGAGCAAAGCTGTTGCTTCCTTTTATTTACGCTTCGAAAGCTCCACCTTAGATATCAGAAGATGTCCCTTCACCATTTAGTAAGTTCCTGAGGTCAGGTGAGCAGCCCCTTGCTGGCTTTGAGCCCTTGGTGTACTCACTTAGCATCCCTGTACTTCAGTTTCTTCACCACTGTGACACGGGGTGAGTCTTAAACTCTAATGTCCCTTCCAGCCCTAAAACTCTGATTACGTGATCCAATTCAGAGCCTCCATGATGCCATAAGCTCTGCTCATATCTCCTTTATCTAGAACAGTACTGTAATTATAATTGTCTGGAGATCTTTTCTAGAATAACTGATGCTAGGCTCCCACTCTGGACCAATTAAATCTTGGGGTGAGATCCAAACATGATATTTTTCCAATACTCTCCAGTTGGTGCTAATGTGCCACCAAAATAGAGAACTGCTGGTCCACATTGGGGGGGGGGTATGGTTTTTATCTTTGGCATCTCCAATGGTTACTATTGCAAATAACCAGAAGAAAAAGAGGGAAATGTTCTAACAGCCTTTTTAATAGAACCAAGGTGCCAGAAATCTGATAGGAGGGAGGTTGCCAAGAGCAGAGAGGATATGGCTTTGGGAAAATATGATAAAGGAACTGTTATTTTCTAGGTGAAAATAAAATCCTTCACAGGCTTGACTGGTGGAGTTCCAGCTTACCAAGGAAAAGAGTGGGTGGTTTCCATTTTTACCACTTTCTCAAATTGTTCTATTTTTCCCCTGGAAATGGACCTCCAGTTTTATAAGGCCGAGTGGTGGGTACAGGGTATGCTTTATGGAATATGTTTTGGAGTCACCTTTGCTGGGATGTGCAGCATCTGTTATTCTGGGACCATGTCCCGTGTCTTCCCTCCCATAAGTTACGCTTGCTTGGAAAGCTATCTTTCAGCAATTGAGATTAGCACCTGTAGTTCAGTGCTTTTTTCTTGATGATGAAAGTTTTACCTTTTTTCCAATAGAAAGGAAATGGCTAGATTTAAAGCAATTTATGGTTAGAGCTGAGACTGCCATGAACTTCTGCAGCTCTATTTGATGACAACACTGATGGGTGAGTTAGGAGTTGCATCTGGGGTGAGAGGCAGCACAGTGCAGTAGAAATGGCGCAGGTGCCCCTCAGGCTGGAGATTGTGTCTCACCTGCGACTCAGGATTTGATCTGGCCTTCTTTGTTTTTCTTCTGAGATTTCCATGTCCCATTTTCGAAACAGGAGCATGGGAGGCTGTGACGGGAGCCTCTGGGGATTCTCTGAGTCGTCATGTTCAGCGGTTCCATGCTTACGCGGCGCTCGCTGCGCTTTCTTTGGCTAATGAGAGCCTTGCCTGTCCACGTTCCCTCCTTAAGTGACGCTGAAGTTTCTAGACTTTTATGTGGTGTCCTGCTGGCATGTGGGGCTAGAACCAGCTCTCCACCCCAGACCTCAGAGCAAAGGACCAGAGAAGCTCCAGTTACGTTACTGCATCCGGTTTGTTCATTCTGATTTCATATAAGCTTTTATAACTTCCAGGGAAAATTTGATTTTCAGATGCCCTGATGCAGCAGTTTGAGATTATTTTCTGAATCCCCAAAAGAGAAAGATGATGTTTGTAAACTAATCTATTCCTTTGGGTGTGATACCCTTTGACTGCATTAAATTCAGCTGTCTTTGATTAGACTACCTGTTAAGATTAGAGCTTTTTGTCAGTAAGGTATGACTCAGGTTGAGTGCCCGCCCCCTTGGTGGGTCTGATATAAAGGGACACTCACTCAAGAAGACACATGAAAGATACAGCTCTGTCATTTTTGATCCTGCCATGTGACAGAAAGGAGAAGGCTCAAACAGCTGAAGCCGTGGGGAGAGATGGACCATTTGCCTGAGAGCTCACAGCTGACCTTGGGAAGAGAGCCAAACGGATACAGGCAGCCCTGAGAGACAAGCCCTGTGCCAGCCTGCAGCCGAGAATCAGGGAGAAGCTGGGCCCCCGGAGCCTCAAGAGGAAGAGGAAGTCCAGAGAGGAAGACAGAGACCAGCCAGAACTCGGTGACCATCTTGCTTCAACACGTGGCAACTGACTTTGGTGAGAAAGCAGCCTTGAGGTGGACTCTTTAGGGCCTTGTGACTGTAAGCTTTTACCCCAAATATGTACCCTTTATAAGAGGCGACAGAGTTCTGGCACTTTGCTCAGCAGGCCTTTGGCAGACTAACACAGCTGATGTACATTTTATTTATTATTTTTAACATTTCTAGGGCAGTCTCCTCGGAACCTCAGTTTGATGTTTTCCACCCATGAACAAAATTCTTTCCACAGCTAGAAATATTGACTATTGGGTGAGACAACTCCATGATGTGCATGTTTGTATTGAGAGGGTTTTCTTTGGTGTCTTGAGACCTTGACACATTTTTGCCTTCAGTAATTATAGTTTCCCTGGGAGTATATAGATGGCTTTCAGTGGGCCATTTACCTTTTGCCCTGTCAGGCAGGCGCCACTGTGTTTTTAAAAACCATGAAGCTAATTCTCTTTGATAGCTTCTGAATAAGTGTTCACTGCCAAATAAATTGACACGAATAAAAGATAGGCCTTTTCAAGTCTATCTTCTTAGCTGGCCAGCATTTGTTCTGTCACACACCACATAAACGAGGGCATGTGAAAGAGTCCTATTGTGACACTGATGTCGTGATGGAGAGCCTGTGGGCACAGCTTCGTCCCTATTTGCAGCCCTGTCCGGCGTCCGCTTCCACTGTTTCTTGTCAGGCTCCCACGGAGATCCCACGAGGTCCAGATTGCCTGGGGCGCCCGGTTCAGTGGCCTGGACCGTGAGGGCAGGGAAGTTACCCGGTAACACAGATGCACGTTGTCCCAGCAAAGAGGCACCGTTGCCCTTTGCCTCTCCTCCCTGCAGGAAGGCTTTGCAGCAAGAGGCTGACTCACGAGGCGTCTTGGCTCTGAGCAGCGCGAGACATTGAGTCAGATCCCACCCGATGAAACCCAGACGTGATTTATGTTGAAATAACATGCTCTTCAATGCGGCTTTTTTTTATAGAGAGAGACATGATTATGTGCCAAAATATTTTATCTGCATCGTCAAACTGGTAGATCGCATCAAGAGGTGGAGTCCCCACCTGCAGTTTGGGGCAACTCTTCCTGAAAACGACTGCACTGTTTTGCTCTTGATTTATTTATATAATTTCATTTCCAGAGGAGTTTGTTGGCAAGGAAATAAAAGGTTCAATCATTCATTCAGCACACATTTATCGACTGCCGCGCTGCTCCTGTTCTAGGCTCTATTTCAGATGCTAGGGTCACAGCAGGGTTTGAAAAGGGGCCCCTGGGAGTGTGTATTCTAAGAGGGAGACAGAATTAATAAACAACTCAGGAAAAGATGGTGAAAACTGCAGTGGACTAAAGAAAGCAGGAATCGAGGCTACGGCACGCAGCTGTGGGAAGAGGCTGTTTTAAATGGTGTGGCTGGAGAAGGCCTCGCTGAGTGGATGGCATTTGGGCAGGGAATTGAAGGAAATGAGGGAGCAAGGATGTGCCGACCTGGGGAGAGGGGTTGGGGGCTCGAATCGGGGTGGCTGGTTGTAATGGATGTGTTGAGAAGCCATGAGTTCCTGAACTATTTTGAAATGACAGAATTTTCTTTCGGATTGGATGGGTTGAGAGAGAAAAAGGACTCAGGAATGACTCAAGAATTTTGGCTTGCACAAGTGAAGGAAGGAAGTGTCATCTCCTAATGTGGCAAAGGCAGCACAAGTGAGTTCGGAGCCGGTGGGATTAGGAAATCTGTTTTAGAGCTGTTGCGTGTGAAATAACTGTGATGCAACCAAGTGCGCAAGTCAAGTAAGCAGTTGGCTATCGAGTCTGGGGTTCAGGGGCAAGGTCTGTGATGAAGACCCTCACTGGAGGGACCAGCTTGTACATGAGGCTGGGTGAGAGCGCTAGGGGCAGTGATTGTCAGCTGATGCACCCTTAGGAATTCTTCTTCCATTGGTCTGCAGGGGGTTAGAGGCACAGGTCTCTGTGTGCTGATTGCTCTGTGCAGTCTGACTGAGGGAGTGAGTGTAGCTAGAGATGAGAAGTCATAAGACAGCATCCGGGGCATGTTAGCATCGAGAGGCCCAGGAGATGATGGAAATATTGCAGTAGGGGGAGGGGGAAGTGATGATATGAAAGAGAGGGTAGAATTGAAACAATCTTCTTGGGTAGGGAAGTATGCAAGGTGGGTGCACTGGATGGTCTTCTCAGGATGGGAGTATGGTCAGTTGCTCCATGGCAACCAAAGGGAAGGATTGAGTAGCTGGGACCTTTGCAGGCAGTAGGATGTATATGGGACAGGTGTTAAAGGACAGGCTCTTCTGAATGCTTCTGTATTCTCAGTGAAATAGGAAGCAAGGCTTTCAGATGGGAGAGGGCATGGCTAGGAGAACTGCCTTAATTTCTCGGCTGCTAAAATAAATACCATACAATGGGTTGGCTTAAACAACGGGAATTTACTGGCTCACAGTTCTGAAGCTAGGAGAAATCCAAAATTGAAGGCTGTGGCAAGTTCTGGGGCTGGCTGCCAGAAAATCTTGGTCCTTGGCTTTTGTGTCACTTGGCAATGGACATGGCGGCCTTTTCCTTTCTCCTCCAGGTTCCATTTCTTCCAGTTTCTTCCCACGGCTTCTCTAGCTGTGGCCTTCCCTATGAGGCCTCCAGTTATAGGATTAAGCCCCATCCTGATTCAGCTGGGCCACAGCTTAACTGAAAGAACCTCATCAAGAGGTCCTATTTACAATGGGTCTACTCCCATAGGAATTAAGATAAAGAACAGGTTTTTCTGGGGGTAATAACTCAATCTGTCCCAAGGGGTTAGAGGTTTGAGGAGAGAGAAAGAGTGAAATGAAAAAGAAAATGGAGGAGGGAAATGCAGAGCCCATGGGCGGTTGGTTCAAGGGTCCCGGGTTGGATGTGAGGCCAGCAGCGAGGTTGTGTCTGTTTTCCAGTCATCGTCAGGCACTGGCATCCAAGTGCAGAGGGGCAGTGAGTCGGATTTAGCCAGGGTGGAGAGTTTTCCAGGTGGATAAAGTCAGGAAGGCTGGGCCCCAGGGCGGAAGCTGTGTGCATCCGTGTGATAGCAATGAGGACACACAGTGTCGGTAGTGGTCACACAGTGCTTGGTGGCGGGGAGTGAGGACTCCGAGGGGTGAGGCAGAGTGAAGGCGTGGCAGGATTCATGGATTGGAGGTCTGGGTGGGGTCCCAGTTGCCGGGGTCAGGATTCCAATAGTTCCTTATGGCATGAAACTGCTGTCTATCTTGATGAAAGGTGAGCATATTCATTATGAAGCCGGATTCACTTAGAATCTACTTAATTAAGTTTTCTACTATTAAAATTAGTTAAGTTATGCAAAAAGGACGGTAGCTTTGAACATTAGTATGCATCCCTTCACTTACAATTAAGAAATGAATACATCAGTGTATAATCTAAAAACAATTAGCGACTGCTAGAATACATCTCAGTAATCTGTCTCCTGTAAAGTAATAAATTGCCAAAGACAGAATTAAACTATCCTGAGCACTTTTTAAATATTTGTGCTTCTGTGTAAACCCAGTGGTTTGGGAAAATGACAAACAAAATAATGTATCTTTTTGCCTATTTTGCAAATCACTTTAATTTTGCTAAATTGCTGAAAAGGGACTTACCGCAGTTAACAAAACACTTTTCTAAAATCTAATTGATAAAATTATGTTATATAAGACTGATGCCAGAGCTGGGAAATGCTTGACTTTGCTAAGATTTTGCCCGTTACCCCTGAGAATTTCTGCATGTGGATGGGCAGTAGCTACTCCACAACCCAGTCGCTCACCTTTCATCCCCATGGTCCGAGGGGGCGGCTCAGAGCCCCCCTCCCTGCCGGCCTCGCTGGCTGGATGAGTAGCCTGATTTCCTCTGGCCTCAGGTCTGGGCATGGGGGACCATGGGCAGCTGCCCTCCCCCAGGACAGCCTTGCGGCCAGGTCACTTTCCAGGCCGTCTCGCTGGGCCCTGCTTATGTTCCTTCCTGCCAGTTCCAGGTTGTCTGAGGCTGGAGCCCCCCCCTCCACCACCACCACCAAGGTATGATCATAGGTGTGAAGCTACAGGTGTGGACTTGTGTTGTTTATCTTTTCTTTTAGGATAATACATGGTCTCCAATTCTGCAAAACAGAAAGATCTGCCTTAGAAATGTCTTAACTTTTACTACCATCAAAGTTAAAGGGAAATTTTGAATAAATTAAAAACAGTAAAGCACATACAAAGAGCCTCCACGATTTTGAGGGTTACTGGATTCCCAGTTAGAACGAGACTTGATGTTTGCTTCTAGTCCTCAGGTTGGGAAGTTTGTGGCCCAGTCTCCTCTGAGCTCAACCTTTTGGTCCAGACCACTCGCCCTGTTGGTCCTCCAGGGGCTTCTTATGTTCGGAGCAAGTTAAAAGCTCTCACTGTTGTTTTCAGAAGGCCTGTCCCTCCCCTGGAGCATCAAAGGAGGGCGCTCTAGATGAGCGTGTTCAAGGATGGTTGCATGAAGATGAGACAGATAAAATCAAAGAGCGGCTGCTGACACGTTTTCTAAAGCAGAACTCCAGAATGAGGGTAAGGAAAGGGGCCAAGGAGGATGAGGACGCAGCGGCTGACAGGAAATGCGGAAGAATTCGCCCCACACGTCCATGGAATGGTGGTTGGGAAATAGGATTCAACACTCCTTCACATTTGCTTTACATTTTGGTTTGTTTGGAATAGCACCTGGGAATTATTTGTGTTCATTTTATTTATACGAATCTAGCTATTTTTTATTTATTGGCAATTGCCAAACGTCATAACAGTGAAAAAGAAACAAAATCAGAACTTAATCCATGTTTCCCACTCAAAGTGGCAACCATTCTCTTGGAGAGTTACTCCAGCAGTATTTCTAGAGTCAAGTATTAGGTGGGCCCCTACTTGCATTTGGGTTTAAGCATGTTTAGAAAATATCCCCTTTGCGAGGCATCATATGGATTGGAAAATATTTGTGCAATTCTTCATGAAAATGGGTGAAAGGGTGAAAATATGTGGCTGATGTCACAATTAGAAAATTAATTAGAGAATAATCCAGCAAGGCTTGGGCAGAGAGGATGAGCAAGAGATTATGGGAGAGGGCAGCTGTTGGTTGCAGTGGGTGAGCTCACCCTCTCAGGATGGACTTCCCTGCAGGAATGAGCCATGTGACACTTTCACCTGGAAGGTTTGCATTGTAGGAGTCTCTTCAGCTCATGCTCCTTTTGTCCTTCTTAGCAAATGAAAGCATTGAAAGTAATAAGCAAGGGCCACCTGTGTTCCTTGGGTTGTTATGGTCACTTCAAGAGCCAACCAAATAGTGAAATGCATTCCTGCCATTGCACTGCCTTGGACTGAGGGCTCCTGTGTCTGAACACTGGCCGGGAACTTAAGAGAAGCCCAGGTCCAGGAAAGACCCAACTCACTCTGTGACTTCAGGCAAGTCACCTAGAGGGAGGGCACCACTCAGCACATCTCTGGTTTCTAGGTTTCAAGACTTGCCCCTTACTCAAAAAGATATCCGCATGTTCGTTGTGGCGTTAGCGGTGTTATTTACAGTGCCAAAAGATGAAGCAACCCAAGTCTTCATCAACAGATGAATGGATAAATGTGGTATATCCATACAATGAAAGATTATCTAGACATAAAAAAGGAAGTTCTAATTCATGCGACAACATGGATGAGTCTTGAAGACAGCTTGAGTGAAGGAAGACAGACAGAAAAGAACAAATATTGTATGAATTCACTGATAGGAAAAAATTAGAATGAGCAAATTCATAGACGCTAGAATACAGGTTACAGGGATTGGGGCAATGGCTGGGAATGGGGAGCTAATGCTTGCTGTGTACAGAGTTTCTGTTGGGGAGATGGAAAAGTTGTGGTAATAGATGGTGGTGATGGGAGCACAACACTGTGACAGTAACGAACACTGCTGAATTATATATTTGAATGTGGTTAAAAGGGGAAATTTTAGTTTGTAATGTTACTGGAATAAAAATTTAGAAAGAACAACCATTGGACTGTACAACACAGACAGTGAACTCTAATTTAAACTATGGATTATAGTTAATAGTACAATTATAATAATCTCTCTTCACTTGTAAAAAAGGTACTACACTAATGCAAAATGGTAATAATGGGGGTGGGTGGATGGGAACTCTGTTATCTCTATGATTATTCTGTAAACCTACAACTTCTCTAAAACGAAAATGCTGAGGTGGGGGGAGGGACGCTTGCCTCTGACTTAAAAACAAACTTTGCAGCTGAATTTTGGTTGCTATGTACAAAGAAAGTGTGTCCCCTTCTGGCTTACTCCACAGCCTGAGAGCAGCCTCTGGACACAAGCCTGCCGCAGGCAGGGGCGTGGCTGTCTGTGCAGTGACTGCCTGCCTGTCCCTTCTTGGAGCAGCAAGCAGGCACGCCATGGCCTGTGGCATGCTATCTTCATCTTTGAAACCAAGTTAGCTTGGTAACACACCGTCAGCTCAATATGTCTCAGGAGCAAAATGGTTTTTCATGGTAGGGAGGCCATTTTCTGACCAGCAGCCAGAGCGTTATCTAGGGAAAACTAAAATCCAGCCGCTATGCTACATAATCTTCCACTTTTCCAGGTGCCTCTTGCAGGCACAGCTGCATGGTGGCTTTGGAGGAAGGGTTCCAGGAGGGGTCCCCTTGGCCACAGCCTTCAGGCTTGTTCCGGCCAGCTCACCGCCCAGCATCCTGTGCTTGGGAGAGCTTGAGGGCCTGGGCCCCCCTGGAGGCGCCGTGGTGACGGTGGTCGCCGGCCTCCGGTTACTTGGCAGTTCCAAGCGCTCAGTCCTCAACTGGTCGCCTGGAAGCTGAACTTGAACCAGATGTGCTTGGGCTCACCTCTGCCCAATTAATCCCTGCAAATTAATCTTCTCTCCTGATTGCTTAATTTGCTTATTTTGGAGCGATGCAGTTATACCTCCTCCAGCCCAGCAACCAAAACGCCCTTTGTGTTTTGAAGTTCACGGTGGACTGTTTTGCTTCCCAGGCTGTGATCTCTGGCTGGGGAGATGGTGGAAGTGGATTTGAATATTAGACAACCCCGCCACCCCACCACCCCCTCAGATGGAGACGACGCAGGGGGGCAGATTGGGATGACGGTCGCATCGCTCGCCAGCTCCCTCGAAGACCGTAAGGAAATGCATCTTACTCATCTGTGCATCTTAAGCATCTGGCATGTAGGGCCCTTGATAAATATGTGTTGAACTGAACAGAACACGGCGCACGCGGTGGAGCCAGGAGCCAGGAGCCAGGGCGTGCAGGGGGGCTGGTGACCGAGCACAGCTGATGAAGGAGCGACGGGAAGGAAGGGAATAGACGCGCCACCCCTCTTTTGCCCGACCTCTCCCTGCTGTCCCGGGAGCTGCGTGCCTCCACAGCCCATCTGCACAGTCGGGGCTAGCTCTAGCTGGCCTTCCACGCAGTGACAATTAGCCACCACCCCCCTACATCCTGCAGATTACGTGCGGGACCAAGACGCCCCACAAAATAGTTCCTTCCCACAGCCACTTCACCAACGCCAAGTGCGCGCACTACTTGGAGTGCGAGTGCATGTCTCTGTGACTCGGCCCCGGGAGGGCTGTGCCAGCCGCGCCTGCCATGCCGAGGGTGTCTGGAGAATCTGCAGCTGCTGGTGGGTAAGTCACCCCCCTGACGGACGGCTGCTGTCCCCATCTGCCAGCCCTTTACAAAGCATCCCCCCAAAGCTTGCGTGACCTCGCCCTGTCTCCAGCAGCCGGGAGCACCAAGCACCAGCCTGCTTGCTGACTCCGTGGATGTCCACGTGGGTGTCCTCACTTTGGGATCAGAAAGCAAGATTCACTTGCTGTATTTCTTTGAAAGTCTGGTGCCTCCAGTTCATTCACAAGGACAGGCCTCGGGGTGCCTGGATGACTCACCGTCCCAGCCAGTGGCTCTCCAACCAGGACCTTTCCTGAGAGTCAAGAGCTCTGCGTCAAGCTTGGGGAGGTAGCGGGGTGGCAGGAGCCTGGGCAGTCGCAGGCCAGCATGCTCTCAGCGTGGGCAGCCAGCCCAGGGCCTGCTGGGCTCGGGGACGCCTGTCACCTTTAACAAGCTCGCTCGGGTGCAGCAGAGAGAGGCGCTCTGCGCGTTCTGGGAGGTGACGCTACAGGCACGACAGCCAAGCCCTGACTTCCATCCGTGGCCCCTGCGCGGGAGAGAAACGATGCACAGACTCAGGTTCATATCAGACGAGTCCATTCCCTGAGAGGACTTGTCTGCTGAGACTAACAGAGCCTTCCATAGACTAGGTGGCTTCGGTCTTTATGATGTTTTTAAAGTATTTATTTTTCCCTACAAATATAATTTCGTTACGAGGTATTGGGAGCTAGGGGCCTTTCTTATAATTTTAAAATTTTATTTTAAAGGAATGTATAGCTAGAATGTTGGTTGCTCTGAAGTTAGGGATCAACTTTGTCTAATTACTGTACTGGTAGAGAAAACATTTTCCCATACCGCAATCCGTGAGCCTATCAATGACATCAGAGATTTGAGGCCTTTCCTAACAGAAGTTTTGCCATTGAGATATTTCTGCTGGATTTAATAGGGAAGCAGATAAGGAGTCCAGAAACCTAGATTTTAGACTAGGTTTGTCATCTTCAAGCTCTATTAACTTTGGAACATAATTTAACCCTTTAGTGCCTCAGTTTCCCCCAACTGTGAAAACCAAAAGGATATAGTATCTCGTGTCATTGTTTGATGTGCATATGCTATAAAGGATGTTAGAGCACTTCTAAAAAATGTAAAGCATTCTGTAAGTGTTTTGTTTAAGACACAATATGGATGCAGAAAATACGTTTTGTAGATGTGGGTGGTTTTGCTTGTTTGCAGTCTCTAAAGTACATTCCTTTGAAACTTCTCCATTACTGATGTTTTTATAACAAAGAGTTGTAAAGAAAAAAAAAAAAAAAGAAAAGATGAAAAGAAATGCAAGCAAGCCAGCCACGTAGCTGTAGGCTACCATTAGGTTAAGCTGGAATCTGTGTTCTGAAGAATGTAAGTCTTTTCACATCCCTGTCCCGAGGGTCAATGTCCACAGTCACACAGGAAAAGCAAACTTGTCTTTGTGAGTAGAAACAGGCCCTGAAATTTGTCTATGCTGACGATACTCAAGTTGTAAAAGTACTCACTTTTCATTTTTATATTTTATGCCACATTTTCTTGGTTTCTTTTCTGTGAAAATCTACCACTTTGGGCTTTTGTGAAGATGCAGATGGGATTGTTCTATATGAGAACCTGAAAATTTTTAAAATCTATGAACTGTTCGTACCAATGACTTGGCTTTTATTTACTTTGGGAAGACCTGAAATAAATATTATCCTATTACTGGCCAGTATTTATTATATATCTCTTATGATACAGTTCTCTTTGTGCTTTTGTGTATTTTCATGAATTTTTGGTCCATTTCTTAGGATTTTCTTCACAATCTTGTTCTCTGTAAATAGAGAACAATGTAATATCTTTGTCCTATCTTTAGCAGATTTCTTACATTTGCATAATGGAACACAATCAAGTTCAGAATCATCTATCTTCCATACGCTGTCCAAGTCATGTGCAGGGGAGAGGCCTCCCAACTTAGCTCTAGTACTCCTGGGACCAGACTTGAGTCTTTCTGGCAGTAAACCTTGGCACTACATGGAAACACCTGTGGTAACTCTAATTTGACCCCATTCAGAAACCATCAAAAAGGACACCAAGACTGGAATTGGGATTGACATTTGACTGGATTCCTTTTTTCCTGTCCACATTTTATCACCATTGCTCTGTTTTGCCTCTTTCTTGGGAGAAATAAGTGGAACGTACCACTCTTGAATTGATAGTTGTATATCTAATCATGCTTCTAAAACCATCTTTCCATATTTTGAAATTTGGAGACAATATTTAGTGTGTTGTTTCACAAATAACATCCACCTAGACTTTTTCGTAGGATTTGGAAATAGAAAGCCAAAGTAATGTACAAAGAGGTAGTGAGGTTGAGAGGACTAGCAATCTTTTAAGTGTAATAAATTGTTTTAAATGCCTTTTGCACTTCCGTGCAAAAATAGTTCTGCTAATTGCAAATCAGTCTGTACTTGGAAATTTTTAAATCAACTTTACGGATGTATAATTTTACTTTGAATAAAATGTACCCTGTTTGAAATGCACAATTTAATAAGTTTTGACAGATGTATAGGCCTGTGTAACCAACAACCAAATCAAGATATATATCATTTCCATCATCCAGCAAGTTCCTTCTTGCAGACTTTCAGTCAACCCCCACCTCCACCGACCCCCAGCAACGAATGATCTGATTTCTGTCGCAATTGGTTAATTTTCCCTGTTTGGGAGCATCATATAATTGGAGTCAGGCAGTACCTACTGTGCTCTGTGTAGCTTCTGCTCACCGTGCTTGAGAGTCCTCCACTTTGTGCGTGTGTCACTAGTTTATTCCTGTTTATTGTGGAGTAGTGTTCCATTTTAGGAATATACCACAATTTGTATATCAGTTCACCTTTGGTGGGCATGTGGGTGATTGCCAGTTTTTGGCTATTAAGATAAAGCTACTCTGAATTTTAGGGACAAGTTTTTGTGTTGACACTTGTTTTCATTTCTTTTACTTCTGTATACATTATGAACCTCAACGTGCAATGGTGTTGTTTTCACTTTAAATGGGCAGCTCTCTTCTAAAGAAATTGCAACAAGGAAACAATAGTCTTTTACTTTTGCCCACCTCTCTTTTGTTCTGCGTTTTCATCATTTTTCATCAGTTCTGAGTTGTATCTAGTATCATCTCCCTTCAGCCTGAAGTAAATCCTTTAGGTTTGCTGGTGATGAATTCCGATGCCATTCATTCATCTTTAAATGTAAGTATTTCACCCTTGTATTTGAAGCATATTTTCAGTGGAGCTAGAAGTCTGCGATGACAGTTTCTTTTTTCTTTCAGTGCTTAAAAATGTGTTCTTCTTTTGTTTTCTCTGTTGTTTCCGTTGAGAAGTCTGCTGTCATTTGTATCGTATTTCTAGGTGTGGTTTTCTCTATTTATCCTGCTTTGGGCATGCTGAGCTTTTTGGATCTGTATCAATATTTTAAAAATCAAATTTGGAAATTGTTTTTGGCTACTATTTCCTTAAGTATTTTTTCTGCCCTTTCTCCTTTTCCCTCTTTTGAGATTCCAATTGCACCTATTTTTGGCTCTTTGATGCTGTTCCCCAGGTGCCTTGAATGCTGTGCCTTTTTACTTTAATCTTTTTATGCTCTGCTCATGGAAGATCATTTCTACTGTTCCCCTTCAACTTCTCTGGCCATTTCTTCTTCCATCTCCAGTCTGCTGGGCATTTACAGCTAGTGAATTTTTCATTTTTTGTCAATGTGCTCTCCAGTTCTAGACTTTCCTCGTTTTGTATAATTTCCATTTCTCTTTTGATAGTCTTCTGCAGTTGACTCTTTCTGACCATCTTTCCTTATGTTCTTGGATGTATTTATAAAAGCTTCTTTAAATTCCCTTTAATTCCCACCTGTGGCCTCAAGGCCTGTTTCTATTGATTACTTTTTTCTCTTGACTATGGGAGGCATTTATCTGCCTCTTCACATGTGCAATAAATTCTGCTTGTATATTGGAAATGTTGGATAACACATTGCAGAGACTGGATTCTGTTTTCTTTCTCTGAAGTTGGTTGATTTTTGGCCTTGCAGACAGTTCCATTTCTGAATGAACAAATGATCACATTGAGCTTGTATTAAGCTTTTTTATACTTTGTTAGTGTGGGTCTGTGGAAAATTTCATTCATCCCCTTCAAACTGATAAGCCTCCAAATGCTGCTCTCAGTTTTGGACCTTGATGAGATGTGGCTTCAGGTTTCGAAAGGACAGGTGTCGTGGAAGCCTCATCTGCGGTTGGGCTCTTTCTTCTGGGTGGAGCCTTTCTCTGGTCCCTGCAGAGTCAGTGTGGGGTGTGCTACCAAGGTCTCTCCACTCTGATCGGACCAGAAACCCAAAGCCTCCCAGCACTGCTTGAGCCCAGCATCTCTGTTTCTTTCTGGTGAGCCTCGAGTATTGCCCTGTGCATGCATGGCCCAAGCCTGGT
>JAQZBX010038588.1:0-23349 GCA_029593785.1 Cabassous unicinctus | reverse complement strand
GGATACAGTCTCTGGGAGTACACCTAAAAACTCCTGCATCACATATAGGTTTGAGTAGAAGGGACTGATGGACCATGTGTAGGGATGACTTGTTTGAGTCCAACTCTGTCACTCTCAGGAACACAGATGTCAATGAAGAGCCCACTAATTAGGCATCATTCTCTGGGGCTATCCCCACTTGTATAGGACCTGGGTGTCACCAGAGCCCTTATGGGTCCCTCATTGTGGGGTGATATCCACTTAGGTGTTCTATGAGATCCTACTGAGGTATGCATAAGTATTACCTCTGGGATGACCTCCCGACTCTCTTTGAAGTCTCTTAGCCATGTGACCTCATTTCTCTTTACCTTTTCCCCCTTTTATTCAAGGTCTTTTTCTGAACATGTGGCCAGTTGGCACTTGGTATTAATCCCTCATTGCCAGGGACGCTCATCCCCAGGAGTCATGTCCCACATTGGGGGGAAGGTAATGCATTCAAATGCTGAGTTTGGCTTAGAGAGAGGCCACATTTGAGCAACACGGAGGCTCTCAGGTGGTAACCCTTAGGCACCCCATAACAGTAGGCTAAGTTTCAATTAGAAGAGCAAATGCTCATAAGGCTAGTCCTCAATAACAAGAACCAATCAGATGGCCTGCACAACTTTGGGTAAATTGATTCCTATGTATTTGAAGTATTTTGTTGTTATTGTAAATGTAATTATTTCCTGATTTCCTCCTCATATTGTTCAATAATAGTGTTTAGAAACATTAGTGATTTTTGCATGTTCATCTTGATTCCTACCACTTTGCTGAACTCATTTATCAGGGTAAGTAGCTTTGTCATAGAAATTTCAATATTGTCTAAATATTGGATCAAGTCATCTGCGAATAATGAGAGTTTTATTTCTCTTTTTCCTATTTGGATACCATTTTTTTTCTATGTCTAATTGGTCTAGTTAGATATTGAGTAACAGTTGTGACATTGGGCATCCTTGTCTTGTTCCTGATATTAAAGGGAAAGCTTTCAACCTTTCTCCATTGAGTATGATGTTGGCTGTTTGAGTTTCATATATGCCCTTTATTATATTGAGTATCTTTTATTTTGTTTCTATCTTTTGAAATATTTACCAATAAAGGATACTTGATTTTGTTGAAAGCCTTTTCTACAGATGATCATGTGTTTTTTCCTTCAAATTGGTAATGTGGTGTGTTATGGTAATTTATTTTCTTGTGTTGAACCAACCTTGCACACCAAGAATAAATCTTATTTGGTAGTGGTGTATAAATCCTTTAATATACTACTGGATTCTATTTGTATGTATTTCATTGAGAATTTTTGCATCTATGCTCTTTAGAGAGATAGTTGTGAAATTTTCTTTTCTTGTAGTGTCTTTATCTGGTTTTGGTTTTAAGGTGATGTTGGCTTAATAAAATGTGTTCGGTGATTTCCCTTCTCTTCACATTTTTGGAATCCTTTAAACAGGATTGCTTTTAAATCTTCTGGAAATGTTTGGTAGAATTCACATGCAAATCCACCTGGTCCTGGACTTTTCTTAGTTTGGAGATTTTATTTTTAAGTAGCAGGGGTCAGGGATTGAACCTGGAACCTTATATGAGGGAAGCAAGTGCTCAAAGTCTGAAACAAATCAGCTCTTCTGAGTATTTTTGTTTGTTTGTTTTATTTTGTTTGCTGTTTGTTTTTCAGGAGGTACCAGAAACTGAACCTGGGACATCCCATATAGGAAGCAGGTGCTCAGCTGCTTAAGCCACAACTGCTCCCTACTGAGAGATTTTTGATGACTGTTTCAACTTCTTTAACTGTGATTGATTTGTTGAGGTCTTGAATTATTCTAATGTCAGTGTAGTTTGTGCATTTCTAAGAATTTGTCCATTTCATCTAGATTTCCTAATTTGTTGGCATACAGTTTCTCATAATCTTCTCATGTATCTTTTTATTTCTGTGATGTCCATTGTAAAAACCTCCACTTCATTTCTGATTTTATTTATTTGCATCTTCTTTCTTTTTTTCCTTTGTTTGTCTTGTTTGGGGGTTGTGAATTTTATTAGCCTTCTCAAAGAGTTGGCTTTTGTTTTAAAGTTTCCCTATTGTTTTTTTTCCCTTCAATTTCATATATTTCTACTCTAATCTTTAATATTTCTTTCCTTTTGCTTGTTTTTCAATTGGTTTGCTGTCTTTTTTTCTAGTTCCTCCTGGTATTCAGGGTGGTCTTCAAATTTAGCTCTTTCTTCTTTTCTAATATAGGCATTTAGGACTATAAATTCCCCTTTCAGCACTGCCTTTCCTGTATCCCATGAGTTTTGATAAGTGGTGACCTCATTTTCAGTTGTCTTGAGATATTTACTAATTTCTCTTACAATTTCTTATTTCACCCATTGATTGTTTAGCCTCCACACAATTCCCCCTTTCCTGTCTGTAAATTGATTTCCAGCTTCATTCCATTATGCTCTGAGAAGGTGCTTTGTATGATTTCAATATTTTCTATTAATTGAGTCCTAATTGTGACTCAACATGTGGTCTGTCCTGGAGAAAGATCCATGAGCACATGAGAAGAATGTATAACCCAACAATTTGTGATGAATTGTCTTGTATAAGTCCATTAGATGTAGCTCATTTATCTTATAGTTCAGATTCTCTGTTTCCTTGTTGACGTTCTGTCTAGTTGTTCTAAGTAATGATATGAATGGCATATTGAAGTCCCCAAACATTATTGTAAAAATGTCTATTTCTCCCTTCAGTTTTGTAAGGGTTTGCCTCATTCATTTCAGAGCACTCTTGTTAGGTGCAGAGATATTTAAGACTCTCACTTCTCCCTGGTGGTTTGTCCATTCTACTAATATGTAATGGCCTTCTGCACCTCTTAAAACTTTTTTGCATTTAAAATCTGATTTTTTTCCTGATGTTAGAATAGAATACCCCTGCTCTGTTTGGTTACTGTTGTCGTGGAATATCTTTTTCCAACCTTTCACTTTCATCTGATTTGCATTCATGGATCTAAACTGATGCTCTTGTAGATAGCATATGGATTGCTCATGTTTTATTTTTATCATTCTGTCAGTCTATATCTTTTGATTGTGGAGTTTAATCCATTCATATTCTATGATATTACTCCAAATGCATTTATTTACTTCCAATATTGTATTCTTTGGCTTTTATGTCATGTTTTATTTTTGCCCATCTTTTTACATTTTTGGTTATATTGTCTGATAGTCTTCGCTTCTACACTCTTATCCAAGCCTATCTCTCCTGTTTTTTTCTTTTGGTGAGTAAGGCTCCTTTAAATGCTTCCTGTTTTTTTAACCATTTTTATAAATTCCTTTAGTTTCTGTTTATTTATGAATACTTTAAACTCACCTTCATATTTGAATGACAATTTTGGTGGATAGAGAATTCTGGCTGGTAATTTTTCTCTTTCAGTCCTAATGATTTCTTACCACTATCTTCTCACCTCTATGATTTCTCAAGAGAAATCCACACTAAATCTTACTAAGCATCCCTTTTATGTGATGTTTTGTTTTTCCTTTTTTGCTATCAGAATTTTGTCTTTACATTTGTCATTTGACATTCTGAGTAGTATCTGCTTGAATTAGGTCTCTTCATATTTATTATGACAGGGATAAGCTGTGCTTCTTGGATATGTAAATTAATTTTTTTCATGTGCATTGGGAAAATTTCAACCATTATTTCCTTAAATACACTTTCTGCCCCCTTTCCCATTCTCTTTTCCTTTTGGAATGCCCATGACATGCATGTTATTGTGTTTTATGTTATCATTCAACTCTCTGAGACGCTGCTCAATTTTTTTCCATTCTTTTAACTCTCTCTTCTCTCACTTCAATTTCATCTGCTCTGTCTTCTTCATCACTTATTCTTTCTACTATCATTTTGAGTCTGCAGTTGTACACAACTCTAAGATCAAGAGTTGTGCTCTTGATCTCACCTATTGTGTCTTGCATTCTCATAAGCTCTGTTATTTTTTTTTTCAGGTTTTAAGTTCTTCTTTGTGCTTGCCCAGTATCCTCTTAATGTCCTTATCTCTTTAGTCAAATTCTTTTTCAACTCATTGATTTGATTTAGGAGATTTATATGAAATTCATTGATTAGTTTTCTCCGACCTCATGTCTCTTCTGGGGCTATAATATATTCCTTTTTTTGGACTATATTCCATTTTCTTAGTATGTCTTATAATTTTTTGCTGATACCCAGGCATTTGATAATGATGGCCAGTTTACTCTGATGCTCAATTGCTCTGTCTGGCATAAGGATTTAGTGATGGGAGGCTGTGTATTACTGCTGTTTTTGATTCTTATTTTAACTTGCTCTAGCTCTTTAGGATTTATCCTTGTTTTAACACTCAAATCTTGACTCTGGATCCAGTAATGGGCTACAGATCCACTTCCACAGGCCTTGAAAGTGAAGTTGTAAATCAAGCCTCTCATATATTTACTTATACTTTCCTCACATTCACTTCCTTGGTCCACCACCTGGAATTGGTCTTTAGCAGCCCTCTCAGTTCAAACCCTTGAAGGAATGAGTCACTGCAACACTGACTGCAACAATGTGACACAGGATCTTGACTCACAGTTATTCAGCCTTGCAAACCAAACTTTCTCAAAAGCTGTTATCCAAATTTTGCTGGCAGCCATCTTCATTTTCCTGGGTAGGAAATAAGTCCAGTATCTTCTGCAACCTCAACAACCTGTCCCAGTCAGTAGGGAGGGTGTTTGTGAGAGTTGGATATCATTTGTCCCTGCTTCTTCCCAGAGCAAACAATGGTGTGGCCCCACCCTCATGGAAGGTCTCATGGCACACAGCAGATCAAATTTGTTCCCCCAAAGCCACATAAGCCCTAGGCTGTATTTTTCTTTCTCCTTTCTGGGGAGTTGGACACAGATGGTCCCTCTATCCATAGTCACTGGCCAGAAGACAAACAATTCAAAGCTGTCTGCTCTGAGAGTGGGATATTGGCACTGGCAGATACATCTGCAGCTTTTACTCCCAGAGTCTTCCCATTGAGTTTCTTTTCCTTTGTCCCTCTCTCTTCTAGGTACTGTCCAGCCTTCCCCTGTGCACTAAACCCTAAAAGATTTTTCAGGCCATTTCTTCCTGTCGCCTAGCTAAATTTCTTTGAGAGAATTAAGTCCTATGTCTCTTTACTTCTTCTTCTTCCTGGAAGACCCCAGTTTATCTCTCTTACCTAAGGTTTATTGTTGATTGGCTTTGTGCCAAGGATCTTCTTTGATGCTTAATCTATCATATTTTAAGAACTTTAGAATTCCTTGTGTTTAATTGATTTTAAATTTTCAGCTCTTCTTCACCTGATTGTTGCCCTGGATATTCAATGAAATTTTTGAGATTGCACTTTTTGTGTAATTACTTCATCTCCAGAAGAAAGCTTCCTTTCCTCTGTTCTTTCTCTTGGAATCTTTATCTTTTATGTTTCTTTTTGTGCAGAATGTTCTCCCCAGCTCCTATCTTTTGTTTAAATTCTCTCAGTCACTCAAGGCCCCATTTCCTTTGCATTTTTTCATTTATCAGAACCTTCAATTTAACCCCCTTTTTCTCTCCCTGACGCTTTTCTACATGAGTTTCTTCCTCATTATAATACCTGCCCAAGGAGACAAGTGGGTCCACCCCAGAAAGGTGGGTCACTCCAGAAAAGTCTGTTCTGTGTTTATGTGGAGCAACCAACAGGAACTGGATTGAATGAGTGAATCACTTTCCTGACATTGTTAAATTTTCCTTTTTTCCTCATGGATTCTTTATGCAGATGGCATTCCCACATCGCTTGTGTTCATCCTTGGGACTCTGGAATTGGGACCTGTTTCTTGGATATGTTTAGGGTTCTAATACATACTTGCAACTGACTCTAAAATCTGTGGCCATAGTGAGAAGGAGAAAACCTGGCTTCCTTAGCTCTGACTTACCCCCAATCTGCAAAAGATCAAGTAAAAGGAGTGAGTGGGAACAGCATTCTGGGTTCGTAGTTTCCTTTATGTTGTTTTTCTTAATTTTTGCTTCAGCATTTGTGGATTCTTTCTCCAGTATCTACCATCTTCCACAATTACACTTTATATTTACAAGTGTTGTCTTTTCTTTTGTTTTGTTTTCATGTGGATTTGAATTTACCATGTTTTTGTTCCTTGCTATTAACCTGAATAGTTTCCCAATGTATTTCTTCTAAGGCAGATCTTCTAGAAACAAATCTTGCAATTATTGTTTAACTGGGTATATCTTTATTTCATCTTTTTTTGGAAGATAGATTTGCTGTAAGTAGTATTTCTAGTTGAGAGTTATTTTCCATTTGAACTGTTTTAATATATATATTGGTTTCACTCAGAAACATGGTGTTAGTATTATTGGAATTCCCTTGTAGATTATGTGTAAATTTTGTCTTCTTTCTTTCAGAATTTTTCATGGATTTTATGACTATGCATCTGTTTATAGACTTCTTTGCATTTATCCTAAATGTATTGATGGTCTTCCAGGATTTGTATATTAGTATCTTTCAACATAGTTTGGTAGTTTTCAGTCATTATCTTTTTTTAACTTTTTTTTTCAATTTATCTCCCTCCTCTCCCAGATGGTTCCCTGTCTGCTCATTGTTTGCTTTACCTACTCCAGGAAGCATTGGGAACCAAACCCAGAACCTCCCATATGGGAATGCCCAACAACCTGAACCACATCCACTTCCCAAGGGCTGTGGTGTCTGCCACCTTGTGGCATCTCTCATTTAAGTGTTGGCTCAATGCTGCAGAGTGCAGGCATCTAACTCTTGTTACAGTGGGGTGTGGCAGCTAGCTCCAATTGTGGCAGGCATAGGCATCTCCTTGTCTTCTTTAGGAAGCATGAGGACCTTAATCTGGGACCTTCCATGTGGTAGGCATTTGCCCAAGTGGTTGAGCCACATCTGCTTCCCAGCCATTATATTTTTTAATCCTTTTTCTCTTCCTTTCTTTGTTCTCTTTTTCTGGTACTTTCATTATGCACAAACCGTAACACTTCACAATGCTTCACATTTTTCTGAGGCACTGTTCATTTTTCTTTATTCTTTTTTCTCTATCTTATTGAGATTGCATAAACTTTATTGATATTTTTGCAATTTTTCTGTTCTTTCTGCTACTTGAAATCAACTGTAGAACAATCTAATGATTTCATTTAAGTTTATAGTAATAATAATAATAATACTTTTCAACTCCAGAATTTCTATTTGGTTATTATTCCATTTTTGAGGCAATATTTCCATCATCCATCATGCCATCCTTTCCTTCTTTAACCTTGTTTCCCCCTAATTCCTTGAATGTGAATTGCAATGGCTTGTTAGAAGTATTTTTCATTTAACTATTACTTAAATCCTCTAAAACCAGCATTTTTATGCTTTCTTTTTAATCAAGGGTAGAGCTCATACTTAACTGTTACTTTTTATGCCATGATGCCAATATGACATGACTCTCCTCAGTGTCTGGACTTTGTATTTTTTCTTTGTTTATTTTTTAAGTAACCTCCTGGATGATTTCACTGAAGTTAATTCCTGCACCTTACAAAGTGTTAAGGTTCCAATAATCCTTCTCTGAAACGCACAATTTTTAGTAATTCAATAGTCACCGTATGATGGCAGTGGCTTTGGCAGAGCTTTCTTATACTTTTTCCCTGACCACACTAAGGTATTATGCTACACTGTTTCCAGGTTTATGTCTATATTGTTTTCAACAATGACCTGAGGCATAGTTATTCTACAGATTAATCCAATCAGATTCATCTCACTTGAAGAAATTCTCCTGCACTCAATTTTGAATATTTCTCATATCCTAAGGAAAACTCTTCCAAGCCATCTCCTTCCTAGGCTTTCTCTCACAAATTAGTTGAACAGAAGTTTAATCTGTATCTTCAATGAATACATGAATCTCCTCCAAGTTACTTATACCCACCAAACACACTGTTTAGGGGAGCATCTGTAGGCCTGACTTTCTCCACTCTGTCACAAAAGTAGCCAGTTCCTTTGAAAAGAGATGAATATCTAGCTCTTTTAGAACTTTCTTCTCCACATAAGCAAGATCTCCAAATCAGAGCTCTAGAGCTGTGGCTGTGGACAATGGAAAACTTCTCTATGAGTGGCAATCCTGATTTTGGAACTAAGCACTCAGTGGAGGGAGGGAATTAGACTGAAAGCTTGAGAGCTTACTTCTCTTGGCATGAGACCACCACTTTCTGAGCATGCACAGTGGCAATCAGGGTATAATGATTCTCAGTGGCACCCATACCAAAAGTACAGTTCGTGTTCCACAAGTAAGAGCTGGGTGAAGACAGAAATACCCAACTCTCTGCCCCACTACCCTTGAAATTATCCTTGGCAATAGATAGCTGCAGAAATGGGTGAGAATTATTGATTATCTTCTCCTTCAGGTGAGAAAGCCTTCTGATTTGGGGCCAGGGAGAAGTGTAGACTTGAGTTCTTTTCTACAGCAGTCTGAAGTGGAAGAGGAAATAGTCTTAGTTCAAATACTGTAGACTCCCCATTCTCTTTCCAAATTTTCTAAGGTAGCTATACAATTGGATTTGATATTCCATAGAAAATTTCTGAGTTCAGATGGAGGATTATTCAAAGTAGATTATTTCAGAATCTCAGACCTGACCCTAACTACCTTCTGCTAGTTTCCTGTGGATGATTTCCTGTGACATAAATGTCTAGGTAACCATTTAATGATGAAATCTATTGCCTTTTCCCCAAATCCACTATTTGAATATATTCACTATATTCAAATAAAGAACCTGATATCTAGTTCCTTTAAAGTTATTTTAAAGATCCAGTTTCCATCTAGGCTCAGGTTTCTTTCCATTGAAATTTTTCTTTAATTACCCCACCAATAAGATGTAGGTTTAAAGCTGCAGAGAATCAGAATACTCAACAATGTGGATCAAAATCTGACCTCACTTCCATAAGCATGTAAACATTGCTAATGCATTTGATGATCATTCACATAGAAAAACACCTTTTAATTATTTTGTTCCTTGGGGGTGTCCAAGTCAGTGAGATGCTAAGCTTAGAGTGCATGTTAAAATGTTGAATTCAGAAGACAAAGACCAAAACCTAGCAGAAGATAGTTTTAAGTAAAACAACTCTGGGTTATAGACACAGCACACACATAATTCAACATTCTACTCTTTGTTCAGGTTTTACAATTAATATCCCAGTTAAATAGTTCATTTTCACTTTCTCAGTTGCTTTCCACTAGAAACATTCAGTCTAATTTTACACATCTGCAGCAGTAGATTGGTTAAGTAATTTCATGTCTTGCAACCCTAAAAACAGGAAGTTGGAAAAAATCAACAGATCTTAAAAAAGAAACTTAAGAAGTGTGGGGAAATGGTTTGAGGAAGGGACAGTCTTTTACCAAGTTGTGACTCTACAATCTGATCTCATGATTATTTGAGAAAATAATGTGAAAGTGCTAGTGTGGGATATGGATATTATTCTTAGCATATTCCTTGGTTCACAAAATAACTTTCAGTAGACTTCTGAGTCATATTCCATTTTACTTTTCTTCATAGAGAGACTGTGAGAGAGAAAAGGAGGGACCTTAGGACATATTTCTGACCCTCAGATAAGAGCCAATAAAACATGGGGACCAAACTCATGCAGAACAATTCCAAAGCAACTTAGTTACAACTTAATGAGTGGGCATATGTATATCAACTCACTTCCATTCCTCATAACATTATATCATTGAAGGGAAAGATATAGGTCACACTTGGGCTGTCTATCATGGTGTGCAAAATGCCAGGAGGAAATTATAAATGTTTCTCTTATCACTTTTCACTTGATTCAAACTCTTGCCTACCACACACACCATGTGGTTAAGTCTCTCAAAATAAATCATGTTTTGCAAGCCTCATTAGCATGTTAATATGTAATTCCCTGGGAACTATTGTCACCTATCAATTCAGCAAATAACATGGTAATTTAAAAGAATGAAACCTAGAAGCTTCAATGTCTGTCAGGAAATGTGTCAATCTCTAATTTATATAGTGCCCACTGTTCTGCATTCTTAGATTTATTTCTAACATAAGTCAGCTCTATTCGTGCATGATGGGCAATAAGAATTATTCAAGGACATCCCTGGATTGAGCCATATGGAATAAGGCATGGTACAAACACCATAGTAATTCTATTGTGATCCTACCAGAGCCTAAGCCAGGGATTGTTCAGGTGTGTATGGAAAGATGGGCGAAACATGAGAGTAGGATGCTATGCTCCTTCTCCTTTACCTATCCCCCATTCCCAACTTTTCAGTACTGACCCTCCTTAGGAGGCTGCTCTGACCCAATTGCCCCCGCAGGCCTCAGACACAAACTCACATTTCCTGCTTCCCATCCACAACCATCTTCTTTGGAATTGGTGCAGCAAAACAAATAGCAGGAAAACACTAACCTGAGCTCTATTTTCGAAGGAAATGACAATATTCATATCTCATAGAAAGTGACAACAGAATGCACATAAACACCAACTGCAACACTGCAAATTTAGTAACCATAATAAATTATGGAAAACCAAGACAGCCTTCAGTCCTCTGGTTTACAAGGGGAATAGAAGAGAGAATGTTAAAAACAGCAGTGTACAGCAGAATATATGGGCAGAATACCAGAGTACAGAGTGAAATCCTCAAGTGCCATATGCCTGATATTTCATGGAATAAATTTTTAACAGTTTTAAAAACAAACAACAATAAAAATACAGATATACCTTTTCAATCCTAAATGTAAATGAAGGACTGTGGAGAACAAAAGATGATGAACACTTGAGGAAACTGGAATCTGGCATGTGATCACTGGATGTTGCACAAGCCAAACATGAAAATTGTAGGGAAAATTTTTAAATTTGTTTGAAATGGCAAGGGGCTCCAAATGGTCAAAAACATTTTGAAAAAGATAAAAGAAGCTGCAGGATTCATGCTATCTAACTTTTAAGCACACCACAAAGGTACAGTGTCAAATTGCATAGTATTGGCACATGGATAGATATATTGACCAATGGAACTGAATTGAGAGTTCAAAAATAGACATTCAAATCTATGGCACACTGATATTTGACAAGGCTGCCATGTCTACTCAACTGAGACATAATAGTTTCTTAAATAAATGGTGCTGGGAGGACTGGATATCCATACCCAAAAGAATGAAAGTGTATCCCTATCTCATACCCTACACAAACATTCACTCAACATGGATCAAATGCCAAAATATAAGAGCTAGGACCTTAAAGTTCATATAAGATAATGTAGGGAAGCACTTATGTGATTTTGTGATAGGCAATGACTTCATAAACTTTACACACAAAGCATGAGTAACAAAAGAAAAAGCAGATAATTCAGACTTCAAAATGAAAGTCTTTTGTGTTTCAAAGGGGTTTATCAGGAAATTGAAAACTCAGTGTACTCACTGTTAGAAAATATTTGGAAACCACCTATCTAATAAAGGTCTAATATCCAACATATAAAAAGAAATCCTACAACTCAACAATAAAAAAAACCACAAACAATCCATTTAAATATGGGCAAGAGACTTGAAAAGACACTTTACCAAAGAGGATAAACTGATGGGTAAAAAAACAAAAGATAGTCAACATGATGTTATCAGGGAAATGCAAAACTGCTTTAATGACTGCTATTAAAAAACAAAAATACACAAGAGTTGGAGAGAATGTGGAGAAATAGGGACACTCCTTCATTGCTGGTGGAAATGTAGAATGGTGCAGCCACTGTGGAGCACAATTTAGCAGGTCCTCTGGAAGCTAAGTATAGAATTGCCTTATTATCTGGCAATCCAACTACTAGGTATATACCCTGTAGGATTGAAAACAAGGACATGAACAGATATGTGCACACCAATGGGAATTATTCACAATTTCTAAATGATGGAAACAACCCAGGTGTCCATCTACAAATGAATGGATAAAGAAAATATGGTATATACAGATGATGGAGTATTATGTAGTTGTAAGAAGGAATGGGGTTTTGACACATGTGACAACATGGATGGACTGAAATAAGCCAGACAAGAATGGACAAATATTGTATGAACTCACTGATATGAACTAAGGATAGTGAACATACTCATGGAGGAAGAGTCTGGATGATAGGTTGTTAGGTGATAAAAGAGGAGTAAAAACTGGTAAGCCAAAGCTAATTATATGCAGAACTTATAATTTGGTTGATTTTAACAGTTTGGGCATAGGCAGAGGTGATGTTTGTGCAGCAATATGAGTATAATTAAGTTTGCTGAAGTGTGAGTGTGAATCTGATTCAAAGGGAAAGTTTTGACCCATCTATGGGGCTAGAAGTAAAACCAGAGGATTAAAAGAGCAACAATATAAGTCAGTGAATTTTAGGGTTGCCAAAGGTAGTAATTAAAAAACAATTTGAAGAATTTTCCTTCAGGATCTATAACAAAGTTATTTCACTAGTACAGGGTATTGATAGTGGGGTGATATATATAGAAAAATGCACCTAAAACATACTTCTATGAGATATGAATGTGTTTGCATTGTAATACATATGTTTTTTTCAATAGATAGAGGCCCACACAGCAGCTAACAAAATATTAAACTTCTATCAAGTGGAAACACAGCAACTTTCTCAAATAAAATGTCAAACATCTCTGGAATATATAAGCTGTGCCAAGGAAAATAAATCAGGTTTATATATCAAGTCCTTGATCTTAATGCTTATAAGGATGAACCTTATTCCTGTAAAATTGAAGCTGAGTCTAAATATACTTAATGCCTAAGAGTTAGATCTTGAAAACTTCTTTGCTACTCAAGTATGGCTTCTTTCTAAAAAATACTCAAAGTAAACACACAACATTCCACCCAATATGGGGCATGAGTCCCAAGGAAAAGCCTTCCTGGCACAGAGGGATTATTATCAAATTCTAAGCAGTGATATATTTTGAAAAAAACCTTGATCCAAAGGTGGAAATGTTAAATTAAAAAAAGTTTTATGGCTTAAAGACGTAAAGCAAGTCACAAGGTCATTCTGGAGGTACTGTGTATTCAGGTCTCAGACATTTCACTAACTGCCAAAGTAAACAAAGCCTCAAACAAGAGTGTTCTTCAGGGCTCTAGGAATGCCCAGCTATTAGAGACAAGACACTGCCTCATGAAATCAACATCCCTTTGTTTATCCCTCTTTGGGAATTTATACTAGTCTATTTTCCCAATATAGCGTAGTAATACTTGTTTATAATTCCCCTAATCATGATTCTTCTACTCCTTTGATTTGAAACTATAATTTTTATTTGAAACTATAATGTAACTGTTAAGTACATTTCTCAGAGACTTAAATATTCAGATTACTTATATGCTCATTGAATCCCTGACTATATTCAAGTTAGCTGGATATTTTGGAATCCCAAAGCAGAGCATGAGTTTGTATAGCACAGTGAATCCTGTGGTAGAAGATGGATTGTGGTTGACATAAAAAATAAGAAAATATTCTCTCATGAACTATAACAATATAAAATGATTATACAAGATATTAATATTCTTGTGGATTGTGGTAATAGGCACCAAATGTAAGATATTGGCTATAGTTAGCAGTAATAATTTGATGATGCTCTTTCATAGTTTGCAACAAATGTTTCACAGCCATGCAAAGTATTGTGGAGGTGTTATTAAGTAAGAGCCCTGTATGCTATAAGCATGTTTGCTTTTTAAGTTCATAACTTCTACTATACACTTATTGTTTATACATTTTCATGTATGAATAATATACTTCAATAAAATTTTTAAATGGAAAACAATAATGAATTGAGAAGATTGTAGGAAGACAATCTTATCACCAAAACAACTATTAAACAGGCAGGAATGGTCTGAAATAACTTTGAAACTCCAGAGGCCATAATAAAACTGTTCACCATCTAGGGAAGAGCAGGAGGAAGAAGATGATAAATTATGGTAAATTGTTCTCTCCATGCAGTGGCTAATGTTGACAAAGATGCATGCTTGCAGCAGATCAACTTGGAGTCCATCCTCTGGAAAGTTTGCTGCTGACAGCAAGGACCATGAACATTCTCTTCCCCAATAGTAGGGGTGGGAATCTTGGGTCCCATATCACTGTTTTTAATTAGCAAATTTGTATCACTGGGGTCCCTGATCTGAAGGTAGCCATAGTTTCATCTCACCCATACAAAAGCTGCACCAACAATTGTTTCAACCCTCCCCAGAAATGGGTGGGAAGTTGGAGACTAAAAGATGCTGCATTTCCTCAGGGATGTGGGGCACATTTTGTGGAAGGGCTGAATTTGATGGGCATGCCAGGAAAGCTCAACTATGGGAATCCATCAAAGAAATTCTTAGTTCCCGTCCTTACTCCTTCCCCAAGGATTTTGGAGCTCAACTCAATGCTGTTTTTGGGTCCCTGGCCATATTTTTGCCTGAGAAAGTCCATGCCAGTTTGTCTATCCTCCCAGAATTTGCCATACAAGGAAAAACAGCTTGAGACAATAAAAGGAGTACAAGAAATTTTAGAGGCAAAAAGTTTGGGGCAAAAGCCTAATGGCTTTAAACATCTGTGAGAGACAGATTTGTCTCATGGGGAGTAAAGGGGGCAACTAAAATCCTGTAAACTTGGCAACTCTAAAACAACTCAAAGGCAAAATCTCATGATAAGACAGATGCCCCAAAAGACTTGGAAATACCTATACAATGCTGTTGCCTTGGGCAGACATTCCTATAGGAGGGCTAAAGCTCAAGAGTATTTCCCATATCACCAGATGTTTATAAATTTAAAAAAATAAAACAGACATTTTAAGGTGCAGAGTTAACATTTTAAAATATTAAAATTTACAGTGTCAAAAATATACAAGACAAACAAAAGCACAAGAAATCATGGCCCATCTACAGGAAGAGGACAAAAATTCAGAAAACAGCAATGAAGAAGAGAATGTGGATATATCAAATGAATCCTTTAAAAATGACCTTAAAAATGCTCAAGGAATTGAAGGAAAATACAGAGAGAACTAAAGGATAACAGAAAAACATGAAGGTCTTAGTAAAGAGATGGAAATTTTAAAAAGAACAAACAATAAATGGAGCTGAAGGAAGAATAACTGAAATGAAAAATGCCAAGGAGGCATTCAGGAGCCAATTGGAGATGGCAGAATAAAGAATAATTTAACTCAAAGACAAGGAACTTGAAATGAGTCAGGCAGAAGTACAGAAAAAAGATATAAAAAGTGAAAATAGCTTAATACACCTCAGAGACAGCATCAAATGCACCCATGTATATATTATGGGAATCCCAGTTAGAGAAGAATGAAAGAAAGAAAGAAAGAAAGAAGAAAGAAAGAAAGAAAGAAAGAAAGAAAGAAAGAAAGAAAGAAAGAAAGAAAGAAAGAAAGAAAGAAAGAAAGAAAGAAAAAAGAAAAAAAAGAAAGAAAGAAAGGAGGGAGGGAGGGAGGGAGGGAGGGAAGGAAGGAAGGAAGGAAGGAAGGAAGGAAGGAAGGAAGGAAGGAAGGAAGGAAAAAAGAAAGGGGCAAAAGGAATTTTCAAGCAAATAATGACAAGGAAAATCCCACATGTTTTGTACATTGAAAAATCCCAGAGAACACAAACGAGATAAATATGAAGAAAAATACATCCCATCATATATTCATCACACTATTCAATGAAACAGACAAGAAGAAAGTTTTGAAAGCCACAAGAGAAAAGTAACATGTTATGTCCAAGGAAATCCAAATTAGATTGATTGTTGACTTATCATCAGGTACCATGTAGGCAAGAATGTAGTGCTTTGAAGGTCTTTAAGTCAGGGATTCTTAACCAGGTGTCCATGAACCTCTTGAGATTGAATTGCAAAAAATCAACTTATAATCTTTATTTTCTCTGGCCTCTAACTCAAATCTAGCATTTCCTTCACTTATGAATGCATGCAATGAATTAGAGTAGAATTCATTTCATATCATATTACAGTTGTTGCATATCTCAAAAAATCACTTATGCTCATCCATATTTTGAAATTATGGTTGTTGTAAGACCCATCGTTAGTTGTGTGTTTTATGAGAAGGGATCTGTGGTTTAAACCTGCCTGGAAAAGGCATCCATGGAATAAAAAAGGTTAAGAACCCCTGCTTTAAGTGCTTAAAGAAAGAACTGCCAGCTAAGAATTGTGTATCTGGTCAGATTTACTATCAAAAATGAGAAAAAGATTAAGACATTTTCAAGAAAACAAGAACTGATGGAGTCCATCAACACTACATCTGTACTACAAGCAATGATAAATGGAATTTTCAAGGAAAAAAGGAAAGGACACTAGAAAGTAGCTCAAAGCAACATGTAATAATAAAGAACTGTGCTAAAGGTAAACATTTGCATAATTATAAATGGCAGAATTATTGTTTTTTATTTTTTGGTATGTAACTTCTTTTCTTATGCCCTCCATGTGCTAAAATGCAAATGCATTAAAAGTAATTATAAACCTATGTTTTGGGACATACAATGTACTAAGACATAAGTGGTAATTAAAATAAATGCAGGGGAACAGGGATATGGGAATAGGATATGTACATGTCATTAAAAGTTAAGTTGGTATCAAATAATATATGATTTTACATAATTAGAATGTTAAATTTTAACTCCATGGTAACAACAAGAAAAATAAATGAATATAAATCCAGATAGAAAAGAGAAGGGAATCAATAGAGTAAAAGTGAAAAAAATCAATTAAGTATAGTAGGCATTAATGGAATTGAGGAACAAAAATTATATAAGAAAAACAGAGGCTAAAGAGCAAAATGGAAGAAAAAGTTCTTGTATTATCAATAATTACTTTAAGTGTAAATTGATTAAGCTCTGCAATCAAAAGGCAAAATTTTGCAGAATGGATAAAAAAGAAAGATTCAATGATTTATTGTCTATGAGAAACTCACCTTAAATAACAAAATGCAAGTAGTTGGAAAGTAAAAGGATGGAAAAATATACCATTTAATAGGAACCAAAAGAGAACTTGGGTGGATATACTAATATCAGATAAAATAGACTATATCAAAAACAGCCATGGGAGACAATGATAGTGATTATATTCTGATATAAGGGAGAATTCAACAAGAAGATATAACAATTATAAGTATATATGCACCTAACAGCAGATCCCAAAAATGTAAGAAGCAAATACTGATAGATTTGAAAGGAGAAATTGACAGTTCTACATTAATACTAGGAGACTTTGACACACCACTTTCAATAATGGATAGAACATCTGGTAAGAAGAACAATAAGAAAATACAAGACTTGAATGATACTCTAAATTAACTAGACCTATCAGATATTTACAGAGCACTTCACACAATAAAAAGGGAACACAAATTTTTCTCAATTGTATGTGGATCATTCTCCAGGATAGACCACATATTTCATCATAAAACAATTGTCAATACACTAAAAAGTTTTGAAATCATACAATGTATCTTCTCTGAACACAATGGAATTAATCTAGAATTCAATAAATGAGGGAAAATGGAAAATTCATAAATATGTGGAAACTAAACAAAATATTCTTAAACAATCAATATCCTGAAGAGGAAATCAGAAGAAAAATTAGGAAATAACTTAAGGCAATTTAAAATGAAAGCACAATATATCAAAAGTAGTAGGATGCAACAAAGTCAGTGCTAAGAGGGAAATTTATTCCTATAATTGCCTACATTAAAAAAAGAATTAATTCAAATCAAAGACCTAGTCTCAAAATTTGAAGAAATGGAAGAATAAAAAGAAAATTAAACCCATAGCAATCAGAAGGAAGGAAATAGAAAATATTAGAACAGAGAAAATGAAATGGAAAATATGAAATTAACAGAATCAATAAAACCAAAAGGTGTTTCTCTGAAAATATGAGTAAAGTTCAAACACTTTAACTAGACTGAGAAAGAAAAAGTAGAGGGTATAAAAATAATGAAAATCATACATGAAAAGTGGGGCACAACACTGGTTATGCTGAAACAAAAAGGATAATAAGATTTTTCTGTAAACAATTGCACACCAGTAAATTAGATAACTTATGTAAAATGGACAAATTCTAAGAAACATACTACCTACCTACATTGACTCAAAAGGAAATCGAAGATCTCAACAAACAAATTTTAGTAAAGATATTGTATCTGCAATAAAAATTTTTCCCAAAAACAAAAAGCCCAGGAACAAATGACTATGCAGGATATTTCTTCTTAACAGTCCACGGAGACTTGATTCCAATTCTTCTCAAATTTCCAGAAAATTGAATAGGATAAAACACCCCCAAATGAATTTCTGTGAAGGCAATATCACCCTCATAACAAAGTCAGATGAAGATAACACCAGAAAGAAAACTACCGACCAATGTTTCTTATGAATATAGATGCACCAATCTTTTAAAAACACGAGGAAAACCAATCCTACAGCATATTAAAAGAATTATACAGAATAATCAAGTGAGATTTATTCCTAGTATGCAAAGGTGGTTCAACATAAGAAAATCAATTTATATAACACACCTAATTAACAAAATGAAGGAAAAGAAGCACATCATAATGACAACTGATGCAGATAAGGCATTTGAAAAAATCAAGCAACACTTCTTGATAAAAACACATAGGACAATAGGAATAGAAGAAAATTTCCTCCAGGTCATAAAAGGCATATATGGAAATCCACAGCTAACATCATTCTGGCTACTTCACCACTGTTATTCAACATTCTACTGGAATTCCTTGTCAGAGCAATTAGGCACATAAAGGAAGTAAAATTATCCAAACTGGAAAAGAAAAAAGAAAACTTTCCCTCTTTACATATGATATGATCTTATATACAGAAAATACCAAAACAAACAAACAAACAAAAAAACCCCCCACAGCACAGCTCCTAGAGCTAATAAATGTATTCATCAAAATGACAGGGTACATGATCAACATCCCAAAATCAGTAGTGTTTCTATACAAAATCAATGAACAATCAGAAGTAGAAATCAAGAAAAAATTCCATTCAGAATATCAACTAAACAACCCAATAGCTAGGAATAAATATAACAAAGAATGTAAAGGAATTGTACATAGAATGCATAAAACATTGTTAAAAGTAATTATAAAAGACCTAAATTAATGGAAGGACATTGTGTGCTCATGGATTGGAAAACTGAATATCATTATGCCAATCCTATTCTAAACAGTTTACAGATTCTTTGCTATCCCAATCAAAATCCCAGCAAAATTCTTTGTATAAATGGAAATGCCAATTATCAAATTTATATGGAAGTATAACGGGTACTGAATAGCTAAAGTCATCTTTAAAAAGAAGAATGAAAACAAATTAAAAGAATGACGAAGTTGGAGGAATCAAACTTCCTGTTCTTAAAACTTATTTCAAAGCCACAGTAATCAAATAATATGGTACTAGTATAAGGACAGACAGATACACCAAAGGAATTTAATTGAGAGCTCAAAAAAAATCATCCCTCACATTTATGGTCAATTGATTGTTTTAAAAACAATTTATTGAAGTATATCATTCATACATGAAAATACATAAACTATAAGTGTTCAGTAAACATCATGAACTTACAAAAAAAATGCATAACATCGTACAGGGCTCCCATACATCACCCACCACATACACCCTGCATTGTTTGAAACATTTGTTAACAAATCATGAAAGAGCATCATCAAAGTATTACTACAAACTATAATCCATATCTTCCTCCCATATACATTTTTTAAGGATATGTTTATGTACTTTTATCTATTTTTACCCCACCTCTTTTTGCTGTTTCTGTGTTCATTCACTGGGCAACTTTCTGTGTCCATTTCCTGACCTCTCTTCTCATCCTTCTCCTCCTGTCTTCATTGGGATTCGATCCTCAGACTCTGATGTGAGAGAGAGGTGTCCTACTGCCTTGTCACCTTAGTTCCTGGTTTTTCAGTGCATCTCATCTTGGCTCTCCCTTGTGTCAGTCTCCTGTTATGTCATCATCTTGCTGTGTAGCTCATGGGGCCTAATGGCACACCCACATGTGAGGCCTGGCAGCTCACCTGCTCATGGGGTTTGGTGCCACATCCATGCATGGGGCCTAGTGGCTGACCCACAGATGGGGCCTGATGGCTCACCCACACATGGGGCCTGATGGTGTATCTGTGGACGGGGCCTGATGGCTCACCAGCTCATGGGACATTTTGGCACACCTATGCATGGGGCCTGGTGGTAACACACTTGTGAGGCCTGGTGGTGCATCCATGCATGGGGCCTGTTGGCCCACATGGCTTCTATATTTTTCTTTTTTTATTTTTACAAGGAGGTCCAAGGAATTGAACCCAGGTCCCTCCATATAGTAGATAGATGCCCAACTACCAAAGCCACATCTGTCCTCCTGCTATATCTCTTAAGGTTGACCAAAGATACTCAAAGTTATAGTCTTTTTCCATAAAGGATGGTCATATAATAAATCAGGCATAGTTTATCATCAGCATTCTTAAAACCAGACCTAGGGAGAAAAACTAGGTCTTGGGACACATGCATGGTTTCTAATATAGCAAATATTTAGCCTACCCTGATGATCACAAAATCAGGTCAGTGAGAATATTTTCATTACTGTCAATTGATTATTGTCAAGAGGGAAAAGACCAATCAATTGGGAGAGGATGGTCTTTTCAAAAAATGGTGCTTTTAAAACTGGATTTCCTTTTGCAAGAAAACAGGACTCCTACGTCATACCATATACAAAATTCAACAGGACTAGGCCAGAAACTCAGGGAGGCTGTAGATCACTCCCTTGGGTTTCTTAACCTAGAAAGGACACCCTGGATACAGAAGGGGAGTCCTAAACTTCTCCACGGGAATTAAAGACTTCCCAGAAAGGGATGATCTCTAATGTGATGAAATGAATAAAAGGCCCTTAGTGGCAAAAAAAAAATAACTAAAATGGATCAAAGACTTTTATATAAGTAGCAGAACTTTCAAATGCCAAGAAGAATAGTTAGGGAAACATTTTCAATACAAAGGTATTGGTAATGGTTTCTTAGGCAAAGTTTCTTAGACTTTATACCCACAGCCCAAACAAAACAACAACAAAAAATGGATAAATGAGACTTGATCAAAATTTAATAATTTGTACCAGAAAGGACTTTATCACAAAAGGAAAATGACAACCTACACAATGAAAGAAAGTATTTAGGGACTACACAGCTGATAAAAGGTTTACAATCTAGCATAAATAAAGAAATTCTCCAATTTAACAACACAAATACAAAGAACACAATTAAAAATGAGCAGAAGATTTAAATAGACATCTTTCCAGATATATAAATGGCCAGAAAGGACATGAAAACATGCTCAATATAATTAGCCATCAGGGAAATGCAAATGAAAACTACAAAAGATACCATTTCAGAACCATTAGTATAGCTGCTTGTTATAAAACAGAAAATCATAAGTGTTGGAGAGGATATGGAAAAATAACACTCATTTACTGTTGGTGGCAATGTAAAATGGTACAGCCATTGGCATCTGAGGAGTTTGGCATTCCTCAGAAGGCTAAATATATAAACACCATATGACCAAGCAATCTCACTACTTGCTGTATACCCAAAACAATGACAAGCAGGATTCAAGCAGATATTTGCACTCCAATGTTCATAGCAGCATTATTCATAATTGTCAAAAGATGGAAACAACCCAAGTATCCATCAATTGATAAGTGGATAAATAAAATGTGGAATATACATGAAATCGTATATTATTTAGAAGTAAATAAAGTGAAGTCCTCGTATTTTTGACAACATGGAGGAACCTTGGTGACATGTTGAGTGAAATAAGCCAGACACAAAAGCATAAATATTGTATGATCTCACTGATTTGAAACAGTTACAATAAGCACCTTAATAGAGTCAGAATCTAGAATATAGTTTACCAGAGTACAGTTTTGAGATAGGGAATGAGAAGTGAAGTCTTAAAATGTATAGTGTTCCTATTTGGAATGAGGGAAATGTTATGGTAATGGATGGTGGTGATTGTATCACAACGTTGAGAACAGAAGTAACAGCACTGAAATATAAATCTGAATGTGATTAAAAGTGGCAATGTTATATTTTCTATATAGTAACAGACACAGTTTTAAAAAAATCCAGGGAACTATACTACACAAGGAATGAGCCCTAAGTTAAACCATGGAATTTAATTAACAGTACAATAATTAAAATGTACTATCATCATTGGTAACAAATATTTCACCCAAATGCAAGGTGTTGGTGTTTGGGTGGTGCATGGATATCCCTTTTTTATGTATGTTTTTTTTTTCACACAAATTAAAATTCTTTTTTTTTTTTTGTAAAATGATATATAAATACATATGCATATATGTGCATTTGTTTACATAAATGTTATTTGTTATATATATATATATACATTTTATAAAGGTGCCTAGATTACCCAAATATTACTCAGAAACTACAGGGATTCCCATGCTCCCCACGACCCATACCCCCAAAAACACCCCACACAAACATTCCCCATCCGTATGGTATTACAACCGCAATGGATATACACATACAGGGGCCTTGCCACTGAGCATAGACTACAGTTCACATCACAGACCACACTTTTTCCCACCCAGTTCTGCATGGAATATTCTGATGGAAAATAGCCTACATTGGTCACTGCTTCGCCACTCAGGACAACTCCCAAAGTCCCAAAAAAGCCCAAGTATTTCAACTGCCCCTCCTCTCCCTGCCCCAAAAATGTCCAGTGGCCACCGGCTCCACCTCACTGTTACAATTTCTTCCATTGCTTGAATCACAGTATGTCTACAACAGAACACCACCAATTCCACTCTAGTCCACAGCTTCTCCCCCCAACCTGAGTGGACTTGGAAGGTGATGTCCACTCCACCTCCATGTGAGAGAGGGCTTATATTCCATGGATATAGTGGATGGGATTATCTTGCCTTCAGCTGCAGGCCCTCTCCATTCCCTGGGATGGCTGTTGCCCATCGTCGTCTCCTTGCCAGGTTACTTGGATGAGTCCATTGAGCTGTAGGGTAGGAGTTGAAGCTCCGCTGAGATTCCAGGCACAGCTGGCAAATAGGTGGGCCAGAGGATACAGTCTCTAGGAGTACACCTAAAAACTCCTGCATCACACATAGGTTTGAGTAGAAGGGACTGATGGACCATGTGCAGGGATGACTTGTTTGAGTCCAACTCTGTCACTCTCAGGAACACAGATGCCAATGAAGAGCCCACTAATTAGGCATCATTCTTTGGGGCTATCCCCACTTGTATAGGACCTGGGTGTCACCAGAGCCCTTATGGGTCCCTCAGTGTGGGGTGATATCCACTTA
>JAQZBX010038587.1:0-23353 GCA_029593785.1 Cabassous unicinctus | reverse complement strand
AAAAAAAAAAAAAAAAAGATGAAGAGTAAAAATAGTGTTTATAGCAATTACTGATAAATTATACTTTCAATTGTGCCAGCATCATTTTAATGAAGAAATAAATAGACTACTAAATCATTTCTTAGGGTTTTGGCCCATTTTGGTAGCTAGAAGTTGCAGGTAAAATACGTGGCTGTTTTATATGTAACTACTGCTGTTGGTTGGATGGATGAAGAGATGAACAGAGTCAGCCTCTAGCTACTACTTTTTGATTCTGAAAGCAGCCAAGAAAAACAAGCACAGACATTGTAATGTATGCATAGTTGAACACTCTTGTGCCCCTCTAATGTGGAATATGAAATCCAGTCTCAGAAAATAGAAAGTAAAAAGTTATGAAATGCTTCTGGTTCTTTGAGTTACTACAGAAAAACTTTATTTTTACAAACATTTTCATTCATAAAATACATTTAAGTACCAATTCCCCCAGTTTTCAGGGAGGTTGTATAAGAAAAGTATACTTATATATTATGTGATATTACTCATTTTTAATTCTGCTTTATATAACTTTTTTCTCTTTTGGGTTCATATTAAGAAAATAAAGATTTTCATTGGAAGCATGTGAATTTTGTCCTAAGTTTGTAAGAGATTGTGAAACTGGTTTTTTTTTTTTAATCATAGTAAACCCATCATAAAATAATTAGCATTTAGGATGCCATATTAATCTTTTAAATTATTTTTAAAGTCATGCTCCATGAAGCAGTAGTATACATAAATATTTATAATTTCTTTTGGCATGCTTATGGAAACTTTCCAGATGTTCAGGTTTGTTGCATGTGTGTGTGTTTTAACCCTAGACTGGTAATCCACCAACTCTTTTAGGTTACACATTTAAAGTTACTAAAATCCTTTGCATTTCATTATAATTTATTTTAGAATGCCCCATATTGTAAACCTATTTTCTTTATGTGGATTTATCTAGATATGTACTATCAGTGATATACTTAAAGCTATTTGTAATTAAGTTTAAAAACTGCAACACTATGTATGTATATCCTTAAGATAAAGGGGGGAAAAAAGTCTAAGAAGTAAAATTTTTAAACAAATAAATGCATTCTTGGAGTGCTTCCTAACCTAAGCTTAGTCTATGCCACCAAACAAGGAGTCTTCCCTGAGTGAAGTTAATTACCTGCAGGGTGCACGTTGGTCACTCTTTAAAATTCTTATAAAAACAAAAAAAATTAATCATCCAGTATAAAAACAAGCCATACTCTTTCTGGCAAACATTCAATTAACTTTTTAGTGCTTGCTATTCAATGTTGTTTTTGACCAACCAACCATTGAGAACTACTTTCCTTTGAAATTGGGCCTTGAGTAGAAAACAGTAATGTTTTTAGCTGTTTAGATGGTCAATTACATTTGGTCATCAGTTTTTTCCCATGTCTTTGAATTCAATGGCTAGTTATATTTTAGACTCACTGTGAGGTGTGCATTTAGCACAGTTATTTTGTACATTTAGCATTTAACAGGGTTAATCTCCAAGATCTAAGATTTATTGGGAATAATCAGAATAATTCTTAAATTAGTATTACATATTAAGGCATTTAAAAAATGTGACACTTAAAAAAAAAAAAATGTGACACTATTCAAAAATTTTACACCCGATTGACTAAGGACCATTAACTTTTTTTTCTCCAGAAAATAAGTGCTTGCATAGCTTTTCTTTTTGATATTTTTGACTGATAAATACCTCCTGTGTTTTGAAAGGTATATTCCAAATTTCACAATTTGAACATCTTGCATGTTAGCTTTCACTTTCTTAACAGACATGCAGACACATGCTCATGCACACACATACAAGCCAAACTTTATTTTCTGAACTATTTGTGAGTTACTGCAGACATTGTGATACTTCATCCTTATATGCTGCAGCTTGTATTTCCTAAGAATAAGGACATTTCTCCTACATTAACACAAATTAACACACTTAGGAAATTTAACACTGGTGTAATATTATTGTCTAATATTCTGTTTTTCCCAGTTTTCCCAATAGTGTTTTAGCTCTTTTATATCCCCTCAATTCAGGATCCAAAGATCATACACTGCTTTTGTATCCTTGTGTCTCTTTAGTATCCAACAATCTCTCAGCTTTTGAAAAAAATCTTTTATGGCAATGATATTATTGTAGAGTCCAGGCTAATATGAATGTGTCTGATGGTTTCCTCATGATTCAGTTCAGGGGAAACAATGTTTGCAGGAATATTCCATAGATGTCATTGTTTCCTTTTCTCAGTGCATTACATCTGGAGGTATATAACGTCAGTTTATCCCATTTTTGGGGCGATGATCATTTAGTTCAGATTGTATCTGCCAGATTTTTCTGTTGTAAAGGTACCTTTCAACTTGATAATTACTGAGTAATATGAAGGGTGATGTTTTGAAACTCTGTGACTATCCTATTCCAGAATTATTATTTACCCAGTGTTTTGTTTTGTTTTTTTAGCATTCATTCATGATTCTTGCTTAAATCAATTACTAAGACGGTGGTGGTAAAGTGTCAGTTTTGTCTTTCATTTCTTCTACAATGGAATTCTTCTGTAAATTAAAAAAAAAAAAAAAGATTCTCCCTTTCTATACCTCCCCCTTTTTAATTAGACTGGACTCAGGATTCTTTTTAGATTTAATATGTAATCCATTCGTGTTATTATTTGTCTTGCTGCTCAAATTGTCCCAACTTTTAAAAATTTTATTTTTATTCCCCCATTCCCCCCGAGACGGCTCCCTCTTCTGTCTGCTGGTCTTCTTTAGGAGGCACTGGGAACCAAACTCAAGACCTCCCGTGTGGGAGGCGAGTGCCCAACCAATTGAGCCACTTCCACTCCCTGCTGGTTGCGGTGCTGCTCATTGCAGTGTCTGCTCGTTGCAGTGTCTGCTCATTGCAGCATCTGTTTGTTGTCTTTAGGAGGCACTGGGAACTGTACCCGGACCTCCCATGTGGGAGGCAGGTGCTCAATTGCTTGAGCCACATCTGCTCCCAAATTTTCCCAAATTTGATGGAGAGGCTCTTCAAGCTAACTCCCTTGTCTTTTGACATGCCCCCATCAATTTTTTTAAATATCTTTAAAAAATACTTTCAAACTCACAGGAGAGTTACAAAAATAATACAAACCACATACAGAGAACTCTAACATACCTCTATCTCTCCAGAAACACAGATCCACCAATTTTAACATATCATCACAATTGTCATATTGTTGTATCTGCCCATCAATCCATTTGTCTAACCATCTATCTATTTATCAATCCATTTTCTGAACACTTGAGTGTAGGTTGTATACATCATGTTGCTTGAACACTTAATACTGTCATGTACATTTCCTGAGAAGGGGCACTATGTAACCACATTAAGGGCAGCTAATCAGGTTTAACATGGATATAAAACTTACATTCTATATTCCAATATTTTCATATGTCCCAAAAATGTCTGTTTGGACTTTTTCTCCTGCATTATTGATCATGTATTGCATTTAAGCACTTAATTGTCCTTATCTCTTTAGTTGCTCTTTTTTTAACCATATTTTTTAACCGTATATACAATGTAAACATTCCCATCTCAGCCACTCCTGACCATACCATTCAGTGGGATTACTCATATTTACACTGTTGCAGTATCCTCACCACCTTCCATTGCTAGAACTTTCCCATCTTGCCAAACAGAAACCCTATGCCCATTAAGCATTAACTCCCCATTATCCTTGCCCCACCACTGATGTTAATCTGTACTCTAATTTCTGTATCTACAAGCTTGCATATTCTTTGATATTTTCTTTAAAGTATGGGGCTTAAATTTAACATCCTAAATCTATAAAACTCTTGTTTTCTTAATTTACCAACCTAATTTCTTTTCTTTTTTTTAAAACAATTTATTGAAGTATATCATTCATACATGAACATACATAAACTATAAGTGTTCAGTAAACACAGTGATCTTACAAAACAAACATGCATAATAACATCATACAGGGCTCCCGCACATCATCCCCCCACAAACACCCTGCATTGTTGTGAAACATTTGTTAACAAATCATGAAAGAGCATTGTCAAAGTATTACTACTAACTATAGTCCATATCTTCCTCCCCTATACATTTCTTTAAGGATTTATTTATTTATTTTACTTTTATCCATTTTTACCCCCCCTGCCCCATTTTTACTATTTCTGTGTCCATTCATTGGGAAATCTCTGTGTCTGTTTCCTGCCCTCTCTTCTCATCCTTCTCCTCCTGTCTTCACTGGGATTCGATCCTCGGAATCTCCGATGTGGGAGAGAGGCTTCCTACCACCTGCGCCACCTTAGTTCCTGATTTTTCTCGCCTTGGCTCTCCCTTGTGTCACTCTCCTGTTACGTCATCATCTTAACTGCGTGGCTCGCAGGGCCTGGCGGCTCACCCATGGATGGGACCTGGTGGCACGCCTGCTTGCAGGGCCTAGCGGCCCACCCGCGCCCTGGGTCTGGTGGCCCACACACGCCTTCTATATTTTTCTTTTTTTTTGAATTTTTTCCAAGAGGTCTTGGGGATCGAACCCAGGTCCCTCCATATGGGAGATGGACACCCAACCACCCGAGCCACATCTGTCCCCCTGCTATATTTCTTAAGGTTGACCAAAGATACCCAAAGTTACAGTCTTTTCCCATACAGGATGGTCATATAATAAATCAGGCTTAGTTTATCACCAGCATTCTAAAAACCAGACCTAGGGAGAAAAACTAGGTCTGGGGACACATGCATGGTTTCTCATATAGTGAATGTTTAGCCTACCCTGATTATCACAAAATCAGGACAGCGAGAATATTCGCAGCCAACTTAATTTCAGTGGTATACACAAACTGTGTTCTTAAACTCCTCCTTCCCCCACCTTTATATAGTTCTTGTCATAGATTGCATGTTTATACACTATGAGTCTCAAAATATTGATGTATCATTACATTTTATGCATTTGCCTTTGTGATCCTGTAGGGCCTAAAAAGTGGAGTTACAAACTAAAAATATGATAGCACTGGCATTTATATTTACCCATGTTATTACCCTTACCAGAAACCCTTATTTCTTCATGTGCCTTTGATTTTTTGTTTTATGTCCTTTCCTTTCAACCTGCAGAACTTTATTTAGCAACTCTTATAGGGCTGGTCAAATGGTGACGAACTTCCTTAGCTTTTGTTTATCTTGGAATATCTTAATCTCTCCCTCGTTTTTGAAAGACAGTTTTGCTGGATTCTTGGGTGGCAGATTTTTGCTTTCAACATTTTAAATATGTCATCCCACTGCTTTCTTGCCTCCATGGTTTCCAATAAGAAATAGGCACTTAATCTTATTGAGGCTCCCTTGTATGTGACATGTTGCTTTTCTCTTGCAACTTTCAGAATTCTCTCTTTATCTTTGGTATTCTACTGTTTGATTATAATGTGGTGCTGTGTAGGTATATTTTGGGTTTATCCTCTTTGGCATTCATTGAGCTTCCTGAATCTATGTATTCATGTCTTTTGTTAAATTTTGGTGTTTACAGCACTTCTTTGAATACTCTCTTTGCTCCTATCTCTTTCTTCTCCTTCTGGGATTCCCATAATGTGTATATTGGTGTGCTTGATGGTGTCCCACACATTCTTCTGCCTCTGTTCACTTTTCTTTATTTTTTCTTCTTTCTGCTCCCCAGACCAAATTATTTCACTTGTCTTATCTTCAGGTTCTCTGATTCTTAGTCTGTTAGCTCCCTTCAAGGGAATTTTTAATTTCTGTTACTGTGGTCTTCAGCTCTGTTTGGTTCCTTTTCATAATTTCCATCTCCCTTTTGATATTCTCTTTTTGTTCATCTATCATTTTCCTGATTTCTTTTAGTTCTTTGTTCTTGTTTTCCTTGAGCTCTTTGAGCATAGTTTGACTCTTGTCAAACAGACATTGAAAGTCTTTTTCTGTATGTCCCAGATCTGGTCCTCCTCATTAATGGTTTCTAATACTTAAATTTTCTCCTTCACCTGGGCCATCACTTCCTGTCTGTGTGTGTGTGTGTGTGTGTGTGTGTGTGTGTTAACGTTTTGTAAGCTTGTGTTAAAACCTTGACACCTGGACATTTTGATATTTTAATGTGTTATTGCTGTAATTTAGACTCTGTAGTGTTTGTTCCTTAAGATTGTACTCAGCCAGTGTTATGGCAGAGCCTTCCTTAAATGCCAAGAGCTAACAATAAGGGAAAGAGAAAACACCTTTCCCAGTCTTTGCAGATTGCCCTATGCAGGCATTCTCCTTCAGAGTTTATCCATACAGTGAGTTTAGAGAATAACTCCAAGCTGAAGTGTAGGGACCACCCTGGTCCTTTCTGCATATGTATTTTCTCTTGGGAATGCACATGTGGCCTGGAATTTCCGTATTAACCCAGATGCAAATGTCCCCTCTTCCTTAAGAAACAGTTCCCTCATGGTCCTGGACACTGCGCTCTGTGTCCTACAGCCAGCAGTCCCTTGCCCCAGGCAGCCATTTAACTGCTCTCCCACAACGTTCTTTAGGAGAGTTCTGTGAGCTGCCTTCTACGTGCAGCACAAGTTCTGAGACAGCAAGTTCCTCAGGCCACTACCAGACAGATTGGGCCAGACATACATACTCCCAGTAAGTGCATGATGGTTACTCTGCTCCCTCTGAAACTGGAACCAGAGGTCCAAACTGGGAGCATGGTCGTCTCTGTGCAAAGCTGGTGAAAGGTATGGGAGGAACCAGCCAGGGTGCCCCAAGATCCTGCTGCTTTTAAGTAGCCTTTTTCTTGATTAAAGGCTTACCCTTACTGTAATCCTTTAGCTGTTTTCTGGAGATTTGAGAAAGATATTTCTGCCAGTTCTTGCTGGTTGCTCAAAGTTTCTCGGGGCGGGGGCGGGGGATGGCGGACCTGAAGCATCTCACACCACCATCTTGATTGGGGTGCGCCCCCCCATCAGTTTTTGAGCATTTTCCTACTTTTTGGCACAAGATGTACTTTCCTTTTATGTCTCAGCCCTGGAAGCAGCCATTTCTCCATGAAATCCTTGTTCCTTTTAGTGGGGAAATGGTATTTAGCAAGATTTATGATTTTTAATAAAGACAAAGATATTTAGCTATGCTGTAAGCCTGGCTTTCATCTTGGGAAATAATTTATTATCTATAAAACAGGGGTGTATTATAATTAATTAATCTCTGCAATTGTTTAGATGATGCAGAAATGTAATGTTGAAGTATATATTATAAACTGGAATTAATTGTAGAAGTACAATTTTCTCACTTGAATTTTGGGCTGAATTCAGGTGACCATCACTGGGTGAAGAGTGTTCCTTGGACCAACTGGCTTAGCCCCCTATAGGCTTGAATAGCTTGAATAATTGAGCAATTTTTGTAAAATCAAACCCAAGTTTTGGCACATAGAGAATAAAACCAATACACACTGAATCTCTCAGAGTTAAAAGCCTAGGCATATTCACACCTCCATCTAAGGTCTATGCCTTAGAGCAGCAGAGCAGAGCACCTTTAGAACCTTCAGGAGATTGTTCATCAAAACTAGACTTAGATGGTAGAATTGTAATGTTAGTTGAGATCATTTAAATCCTGTGTTTCCCAAAGCATGATATGCATATCATTGCTGTAAGGTGAAAAATGAATGAGCATTTAATTTTTATTTTTGCATTTTAATATATATTAGGAAAATATAATTAGCATAAGAATCTGTGCTGTCACAGGCATTGCTTAGAACAAGGGTAAAATCTGTATGTATGTTAAAGATAAGTCTCTTTTAAGAGAACTAAGAGGGAGGATAAGAGTTCAGCTGTTATGCTGATATTGCAAAAAGTTATGAAGGTAATACACAAATGCCAGAAGTTTGGGAAATACTGATTTAGTCAAACCACAGGCAAATGAAAAGTTAGATAACTTTTCCAAAGTTAAATAGACAGTTTTTGACAACACCTTATAAAGTGCCTTATCTGTTGTCTTATCTACTATATCACATTGCCTTTATTCATTGAGTATACCTAAGGAAAACAATACAGTTAAGTTACTTAGTACTACCTGGTTGTTGTTTTTTTGTTTTGTTTTGTTTTTTCTTTTCAGAGTGCTGCTGATGCAGTCTACCTATCAGGTTTCCCTCTGTCTCTTTTCATAATAGGACTACTGGTTCCTTATACTTTCTACCTGTTGTATTCTGCTCTGCTCTACTTTTTAAAATTAGAAGATAGCTTGCTACTGGCCAGAATTCCCCTAGCACTTTGGAAGGAAAGTTCCTGTGAATATCTTTTTTTTCTACCAACTCCTTCTCTTTTTCCAGAGTAGTCACTGTGTTAATTATTTTGTTTGCTGGTTGGGTATTTAAAGGATAGTTTTTGTTTTTTGTTATTTTGGAGAGCATCAAGTTTTCTTAGAGCTTAAGACTTTCAGTTTATAGTTGGCTTGCTTTTTCTACAGTGGTTAAAAGAGAGTCTACATTAGGAAAACAGAAACTAAATTGTAATAATACAGGGTAAGGCTAAACTACAGTAACAAACAAGACCAAATAGACAATGGCTTAAATAAGATACAAGTTTAATTCTCCAGTTAACAGTATTGCTGGTCTAGGCCTATAGGGTAGCTTTTTTCTGTGAAGTCCTTCAGGGACTCAGGTTCCTGCCATTTGCTGCTTTGACATCCCCTGGGAAAATTGTCCTGGATTACCTGGTGGAAGCTGAGTTACTGCCAGTGATAAGTTCCCACCGCCAAAGAGGCTTGTTGTGAAGTTGGAGATGCTTTAGAGGTAACTCACTTCCATTCATATCCACTAGAGGCGAACTTAGTCACATGGTCTTACCTATCTTTGAGGAATGCTACAAAATGAAATCTGTAGCTGGGCATCCACAGATGCCCAGGAAAAAGGCAAGAATTGATTTTTAAGGGACAGCCAGAGTAGTTCTGTGTTCATCTTTTTAATATATTTATCTCCCAGGTAAGCCTTTTCTTTAAAGAGAAGGTTCTATGTCTTAAAATTTTAAAAGCTGCTATTATAATTATGTGGAACCATGAAAGGTTTTTTTGCAAGAAGGCAAAAGGACTAGATTTATATTTTAGAAAGATTGTTACTCTGGAAGCAGTATAGAGGTTGGACTGAATCTGGAAAAACGTGTAGGAAAGGAAATAGTGATTTCTGTGATAATCAACAAGAGTTGGTGTGAACTTAAGCTAAAGTGTGGCAGCAGGAATGGAAAGAAGGGGAAATAGGTTCAAAGATATTTAGAAGTTAGTAATGATTTATAGAGCAAACTATAGAATTTGCCCTGTGCTCACAGACATAGGTCATCAGAGCCTTTATTCTACATTTCCAACCTGCCTTAACTTCACTCTTTCCTTCCTTCTCCCTTCCCATATGTGTGTGTGTGTGTGTGTGTGTGTGTGTATGTGTGTGTGTATACACACACATACACACACACTTTTTTTTTTTTTTTCCCAAAGCAGAGGTCACAAACTAAAACGCGTTCCAGAACCAGGCATTAATGAAAATGATCGAAGGAGACCTAGTGGTGACAATCTTTGATGACATGAAGAGTGCTTTTTCCATCTAAAGTGGGTGACAACTGCTTTGCTCAGCTGATTGTTCCAATGGAGGAATGCAAGCCCATTATTTCTTGATTTTTTTTTTTAACTAGAAACCAGAAATCCAGATTATTAGTGGAAATCTCTTGATTTTTAAATGTTGGCATCCCTAAATACTTTAAATTCCAACAGTGGGGGGACCTATGAAGATTAAATGGGTTAGTACTTGAAAAAGTCTTAGAAAGTACCTAAAGACCTTGTAAATGTCATCCATCATTACCCAGCATCATCTTCCTCATCCTCATCCTCATATCCACCTTCTCTCCTTCTAAATCTGAGTTACTGAACGTTGCTAGAGAAAAATAACACAAAGCCTTTTCTATATAATGCCATTCAGGTTACTTCATGCTACCAGAGCCACAAAGCACATAATGAGACAGAAGCTAATATCAAACATTTTTCAAGCCACAGAACCCTTTCTTCAGCAAACACTTATATGGAAACCTGTGTAGGAAAGATTAATTTGGATCTGCTCTGTTTGAAGTGGTTATGGGAAATTGAATAGCGACTGTAGCAGTGGCTCTCAAATTTTAGCTTGCAAAAGAATCACCTAGAGGGCCTGTTAAAACAGATTGCTGGGCCCCAAACCCAGAGTTTCTGAACCAGTGGGTCTGGGTAGTGCCGAAATATTTGCATTGCTAACAAGTTCCCCCAAGTGATGCTGTTGCTGCTGGTGGGTGACAAGGGCAGACCTCACTTGAGAACTGCTGTGCTAGAGGTTGGAGTCTTATCTATTTAAATCAAGACGTGTTTTAAAAGCAAAAGCATCTGAGAAGGCAGTTTACTGATCAGCCAGAGCTATGGCTGTTTCTTCCTTCTTGGATGCCTGTGGAGGCCTTTGGTCTGGATGTGTGTGGTCCACTGGCCAGCAGCATCAGCATTACCTGGAGCTTGTTATAAATGCAGAGCCATGGGTGCAATTCCAAACCGCTGAATCAGAATCTCTGTGGCCTTAGGATCTGTCAGTTGATTCTTTTTGTTTTTGTTTTTTTTCAGGATTTATTTTTATTTATTTCTCCACACATACACACCTCGTTGTCTGCTCTCTGTGTCCGTTCATTGTGTGCCCCTCTTCTTTTTAGGAGGCACCGGGAACCAAACCCGGGATCTCCCACGTGGGAGGAAGGTGCCCAATGGCTTGAGCCATCTCCACTTCCCACTTGTTATGTCTCTTATTGTTTCCTCGTTGTGTCTCTTTGTTGCATCATCTCATTGCGTCATCTTGTTGCATCTACTTACTGCGCCAGCCCATTACATCAGCCTGCTGACTTGCTTGTCTTCTTTAGGCGGCACTGGGAACCGAACCCAGGACCTCCCGTGTGGTAGGCGGGTACCCAACTGCTTGAGCCACATCTGCTTCCCTTCAGTTGATTCTTACACGTACTGAGGTTTGAGAATTACTGGCCTATCTATTCTCTAGTCAGAAGTTGGGAGACAGTTTCAGAAATTATCCATGGAGAGAACTATGTTGACCACCTTTAGGGCTTGACCTCTACCACCTTCTACCCCGCAGAACAGCACTTTTACTAAATTAAAGGTCTTGGTTCTACCAGAAGTTTTCCTGGCCCCCACTATACTGGTATATATAATTTATAATTAGGTAAACTGCTGCTTTCCCTTAACAACTAAATTAAAAAGGTAGTGTACTTAAATGACTCATTATAGAAAACAAGAAGATGGGAGGAAGAGCCAACTTTGTAGAAAGGAAGATGAATTAAATTTTAGGAAGATTACTTGTGGTTGATAGCAGTAAATCCAGGGTGAAAAAAAAAAAAAAAAAACATTTTTAAAGAGTCTGATATTTCCAGATACTTTACTAGGTCCCATTTGGTTCACAACAATGCAGAGAGTTACTACTGCAAAGTGGATAAAGATACCTTCATTTGCAGAATAGGAATCAACTAAGAATTGGCAGAACCAGGATTTGAACCCAGTTTTGTATAACACTAAAGCCTATATTCTTTCCACAGTTAGGTAGTAATGATTATTTCCCTGAGGTTTTTAACTCCTTTACCTTATATTGCACACTTACTATTTGTAAACACTGAATGTTTCCTACTTTTATGAAGTGTCTAATAAAATTATGTTATATAATATATGTTTAATAAAGATATAGTATATAGTATGCTGTGTTGCAAAAGGGCAACACTCACTGTTGCTCTCTAAAAGCTTTTAGTATCAAAGATTCAGGACTTTTTAAATTAATGCTATACTTTGTAAATTTAAAATGTGCTTATTTCTGAATACTGAGCTAAAGTGAAATAATTTGCTGAATTCTGAATTGAATTTAAATAATTATTTGTATACGGAATCATGAACCAGGCCAGAAATTAAAAAAAAAAAAAAAATCTAAAGTTCAAACCAGGGGGGCAGATGTGGCTCAAATGGTTGGGCGTCCGTCTGCCATATGGAGGGCCTGGGTTCAATCCCTGGGACCTCCCGGTAAAATAAAAAAATATATATATATATAGAAGGCACATGGGCTGCCAGGCTCTGTGTGCCGGTGAGCCGCCAGGCCCTGGGAGCCATGCAGCAAGATGATGACGTAACAGGAGAGAGAAGCAGGGGAGACACAAGATGGGATGCTCCGAAAAGCTCCAAAAAAAAAACCAGGAACCGAGGTGGCGCAAGTGGCAGAACACCTCTCTCCTACATCGGAGGTCTCCAGGATCGAATCCTAGTGAAGACTGGAGGAGGAGGAGGAGAAGAGATGGCAGGAAACAGACACAGAGAATTGCCCAGCGAATGGACACAAAACAGCAAATGGGGAAGAGGGGGTTTAAAATGGATAAAGTAAATAAATAAGTCTTTAAAAAAAAAAAAAGTTCAAACCAAAAATTAGTGCATACTTTCTTAAGTTGTTGAATAAGAACAAAACTGGGACAAATAGTATCTGACCCAAAATGATATTTTACTTGTTATGTAGAGCTCCTAATCTAATAAACTATTTGTTTAACCTTAGCTTTAAGTATCTTGGAGTTTTTCTTATTCAAAATATATGATGTTTTGAGGTTTGTATAGTATTTTGACTTTGATTCTGTGAATTTGAGTAAAAAGATTCAAATCTGAAATTTTGGTCTTACTATATCGATCTTTCTAAGAAAGTGCTTTGAGATGGAAAATGTTTTCATTGTTGATATGATCAAAACACATTCCTTTAGGAAATAGAAATGACCACCAGCAAACATGGGAAATAGCTTGAGTATCCAAACCATTGTGTTATTTTGATTATATTTAATTGGTAAATGAAATCTAGAACAGTAATTATTGTCATTTAAGAAAATAAATTTAGATTTTTAAGAGAGAATACTTGTTGCTGGAAATTATTTGTGCAAAAAAAGATCATTTGCTCCTGAGTTTCACAGGAGACATTAAGTGATTGCAAGTACTCTGGCATTTGCACAAAAGTAGGTGCAAAGTAAGTAAAGTACTATATTTTAACAAGCAGGTGTGTTGTACCTAGCATGATAGTACAGCCCAAGTATTATATTAGTCTATAAAAATATTTGGGATATATCATTTAGCTTTATTTTATAGACTTAAGTGACTACAGCAGAAAGGCATTTAAACCAGAGGCTGCAAATGAGGTGGGGTGTGGAGAATAATTTTCATTTATCCTGCAGATATGTTTGTTTTGATTCAAATAGTGTATTTTAAATTTTTTATTTTGTTACCAACCTTTTTATATTTCATGCACAAAATAACCAGATTCTGTGTTTTTCTTTACAAATTGAAAGATCTGGGAACACTGAGTTTCTATTTCTGCCAATGACCACAAGTATCTAGAGCTGGGGCTTATACTTTCCAGTTTGCCACTGTGCCCAGCTCTCCTTTCTGTAATGTAGCGACCTGTTTTACTTCTTCACTGTATTTTTCTGGTCCCTAAAGGTATTTAAGTTTGGGACCTTTACTTTAAACATTGCGTAGGCTATCACACGGAGTTATATTCACTCTAACAATCTTATTACCTAGAATCCTGAAATTATAATGATTATTAATGATTATTTATTTTTATGTACATGTGTTTGGAGAGGGATTCTTCATATACAGTAGGAAAAATAGTGTACTCATATCTCATCACTCCGGAAACATGTGTCTTTGGGAAATTGAAATGAAAAAATAAACAGCCAGTAGATGCAATAAAGTATGAACTTGAAGCTATCTGTGATTACTAAAACAAGTACAATTAGGAGAAAAAAAACCAAAGTGGTAGTTATTATGATTAGGAAATAACGTGTATAGTGAAAAGAACACTAATGTAGGACAGCTTTGTTCTGGACCAGTTATGCAACTATCTAGTTGTATAATTTCAGTTACTTCACTAGCTCTTGGTTTCGTCTGTAAAGTAAAAGCAAGTGCTCTAGCCTTTCTTAGTATGAAAGTTACTCAATTTCTGGAAATACATGGTAATTCAGAAATCTTTGGGAACTGATAGGTATACCATTCAGAAACTTTAGCAGAAATTAGAGTTAATACAAGTAAGTCAGTTAGTTCCTATTTCCCCCTAATCCAGATCCAGTCCAGCGGTTGCCAGTGGCTTAATATGTCAGCCCACATCCTCCGTGTCTATAGAAATACTGTTGGAGAGTGTACTGAGGCTCTGTTGCTTTTCTTTTTCTTCCTAAATTGGACCCTAGAATGCCCTCTAGTAGCGGTGTTCACCTGTTGGGTTTTTAGCTGGAAATAAAATAAGAGTAAATAACAGGTTTGTTTTGAGTGCAGAATAAAATGAGAGGGAGCCCAATCTCACACAGCAGCTACTTCAACTACCATTTGCCCCTACTTGCCCCAGGCAATCCCCTGAATCCTTTTTCTATCCCTTTATCCCATAAATAATAGTACAGAAATCTGAAGCTTGTTCCCCATTTCTAAAAGGTTGCCATCCCAGTTATTATGCTGTAGCATTTTAAGATTAATGTTTTAAATCCTTTTAAATGGGAACCTCCCTAATCTTCCTCCCCACCACCCATCTATAAACCTATAAACTCATCTTCTTCAGCTTCACCAGTCTCCTTTATTTCCCAAATAGACAAGCTCTTCCTTGCCTCAGGACGTCCTTTCTTGCCTCAGGATCCACATTGTTGTCCCCTGTGCCAGGTACACACTTCCTTTCTCTAACCAACTGTGATAAATAGTAATATCGCCAAAAACAGGCTAACCAGATATTTGTGCCTCTAATGTGATACAATAAGAAGTCCACTGCAGCACCTCTGAAGTATTCTTGCCAAATAAATTGAATCTGAGTTTAATCAAGCCTTTATCCAGGTACATGATTATAGGAGACACAAGGGTTAGAAGAACATGTTAAATGATACCATAATCCAGAATGTGATATTCTACAAAAACAAATTAGCCAGTTTCTTCAACATATAAATGGTATGACAAAAAGAGAACAGGAACTGTTTGTTATTGCTCAGAAGAGATTTATGTAACATATCAACCAAATGTAACATGTGGTCCTATTTTGGTTATTGATTCAAAGAAACCAATTGTAAGAGACTTTTTGAGAGTTTTGAGATTTTTGAATATGGACTGGGTATTAAAATTATTAATTTTGTTAGGTGTGATAATGGCATTGTAGTTATACATTTTTAAGATTTTTTTTTCTATTAGAGATACATTTATAAGTATTTATTTGTGAAATGATATGAATGGGATTTGTGTTAAAATACTCCAGAGGTGGGGATGAGGAATGTTTGGTTCTTCATCCTCCAGGTCTCACCTTAGGTTGCCTCCTTGGGAAGTAGGGGGGAAGGCGGTCCTTGATCGAAGCAAGTGTTTGCCATATCCCCTCAATTTCTTTCATTTCACTCTGTTGGTTTATTTCATAGCATTTATCGTCAGCTATAAATAAGAATCTATTTATTTATTGTTCTTCCTTCCCCCCTAAACTGTGAACTCCAGAAGGACAGTGCTTCACTACTTTATACTCAGAACGTAGTAGTACACTATATGGCACATAGTAGGCTCTTATTAAATAGGTACGTAAAGAATAAATGAAAGAAAATTTGATTTCATATAATGTTTGCATGTCGGTCTTACAAATTTGTACTTTCACTATAAATTGTTAAATAACAACAAAAAAAACTATTGTGAATGTCGAAAGCTTTTTAATTTTTCCTTTTGTGAGGTCCAGTAAGTGCTGCCTAAGCTTTGTACTTGAGAACCCATATATGAGATACAATGGACATTAAAATAGTTTCTACAATTTAATTGTTGTCCTTATTGAAGGTAGAGTAGAAAATATGTTAAATCATTAACCTTATTTTATATACACTTAACATATTTGACAATGTATACCTATTATACCGTATACTAAATGCTTATCACAAGCTTCCCCTGCCCCCAAATGCTTCTATGAAAAAATTGTTGCTCTTTTAGTATTTCTACAGGAGAGTGGATTCTTGCTAGGTAAAGGGAGAGAACTTTTTAAGCTTCTAAAGAACTATGTCACCCTAAGTTTAATAATACCACATGGCTTTAAAAGCCCCAGACTTAAGAATCTAAATGGTCTATTGTATCTATTGTGTCAAAATTAGTGAATGATTTGTAAATTGTTTCAGTACGGTTCCTTCGCTTAACCCAAAAGTATTTGGCTTGGAAACCTATAGTTTCCTATTAAGGTACTATACAAAATAGAAACCTTGGTTTCAGTCAGCTAGACATTTTCCTGTAAGTAGATTATTGCCTTATGTCCGTCTTAATCTTCTTCTGGTAATTAATGTATGTATTCCTATTATTGAGTTACATACACTTGTTTTCAAGTTGTATACACACATAGAAACCAAAGTGTAGGCTATTCATATTTAATTTTAATTTTTTATTCTGGAGAATTTCAACCACATACTAAAGTAGAATAGTATAATTAACTCCATGTGCCCATCACCCGGCTTTAACTCATCAACTTCAAATGTAGAGTTTAGCTATAACATGTGATCAATATAAGAATTGAATTACTGTTAAGAACATAAGTGAATTAATATATCTTTTGATATACCTACATGTATCCCAATTTTACTACAGTTTGTTTCAATAACTATCACTACCCCTAATATACAATTTTCTATTTAATGAAGTTTTCAAGGTATCTAAACGTGTAACTATCATCTTTCATAATAACTGGGATTTTTCTTTAAAATGTGTGGATTTGTAGATCAAATTCCAGTTTAACTGCTCTAATGCAATTTGATATTTAAAGGAATCTTTAAAAATCAGTTTTATTTTTGTTTCATGTATCTTATTGCCTTTAACCAACCCAGGAGTATATGTACTTTTCTTCTTTCAACAACAGTGCTTTTCCATTTTGTTTGCCACTTGAGGCATATCCTTTATCTTTAATTCATAGTAAATAGTTTTGAAGTAAGCTAATTGGGGAAAAGGTAGCTTAATTGGGTTCATACTTATTTATCTTATTTTCTTGTCTATTACATTCTGGAAAGAACATAGGCTTTGGAATCATAGTGGCCTGGCTTACTAAATTCGTTCATTCAACAAATATTTATTGAGCCATTCCTTTGTGCGCAACAAGTATAAGCACTTTTTTAGACATGGGACATCATGTGACAGACATGAACAGAAAACCAAGATTCTTTCCCTTGTGGTGCCTACATTTCATCTGGAGAGACAAACAATACACAAATAATGAAACAAACAATTGATACAATTCCAGATAGTAATAAGTGCTATGAGAAAAAAAAGAAAGCCAAGAGGGGAAAGAGAGTAAGGTTGGGGAGGCAGGGGAGGAGCTACTTTTGACAGTAGAGTGGTCAGTGTGTCCTTTGAGCAAACCTAACTAAAGTAAAGAAAAAAGGCATGTGGAGATATATATATATATGTGCACACACACTTTTTTTAACCTTTTTAGATAGCTTAGGTAAAAATATTTTAAATAGAGGGTACAGTCAGTACAGCTGCCCCCACACAGAAAACTCTTTGTGGCAGAACACAGTAGGGAGTCAGGTGAGGAGGCTTTGGTTTGTACTACAGACATCACAGTAGAGGTTCAACAAGTGGACTTGCTTGGGATTGGATATGGGTGTGAGGAAAAGAGAAGATTTGGAAACTGTATTAGTCAGCCAAAGGGGTGCTGATGCAAAATACCAGAAATGTGTTGGCGTTTATAAAGGATATTTGTTTTGGGTAGAAGTTTACAGTCACAAGACCATAAAGTGTAATTTACTTCCCTCACCAAAATCTATTGCCATATGTTGAAGCAAGATGGCTGCCGGTCTCTGCAAGGGTTCAGCCTTCCTCTTCCTCCTAAGGTACCATGGTCCTGGCTTCTTCCATTCTCAGCTGTAGGCTAGCATAAGGCTTGTCACTTTCCCCAGGGCTCATTTCTTTCTGAGCTCAGCTGCTGTGGTCTCTCCACAAGGTCAGCTGTAGACTATCAGGCTCATCTCTCTTCCCAGGGCCATGCCTCTGGACAGTTCTCTCTTTCTGCATATCTGCTGTGTTCTCCTTCTTCCTATATTTACTTCCTTCTGAGAGTCTGTTTTAGCCCCACCAAGGGGTTGGGGACTCAACCCTCCATGCCCTAGTGATGTGGTCAAATAAAATACCTAATCTTGATTTAATAAAGTAAAAGTGAAACCTCTGAATCTAATGCAATCTAATGCACCCAGAGAAACAGACCAGTTTACAAACACAATCCAATATCTGTTTTTGGAGTTCATAAACAATATCAAACTGCTGCAGAAGCCAAGGGTGGAAAAAGGATTCAAGAAAGAGATACTTTTGAGAAGTTATATAAGATGAAGACTGAAGCTGGACCACTGAATTTGGCTAGATTAAAGGCCATTTTAGACAAGAGCCATTCAGTAGGGGACTGTGAATGAAGATCTGATTAGAGAAGTTTGAAGAGAGACTAGTAAGTGAAGAAGTAGAGACAAGTTTAGGCAGTTTCAAAAAGTTTCAACACAGAGTGTGCACATGGGAAAGAAGCTAGGTCAGGAAAGTTTCTGTTTGTCTTGATTTTGAGATTGGAGATATAGCAAGTTTATATGCTAATAGGAACAATCTGGTTGAGAGGAGGCAGTTGATGGTTTAAGACAGGATACCTAGAGGAGTCCTTGATTAAGTTGACAGATTTGGGAAAGAGGTAGTTCTGGTTGTTTCTACTTGTGAAATGAGTGAAATAAGAGGCAGTTATAGGGGGTCGGATGTGGCTCAAATGGTTGGGCGTCCATCTGCCATATGGAAGGGACTTGGGTTCGATCCCCGGGACCTCCCGGTAAAATAAAAGCATATATACAGAAGGTGCATGGGCTGCCAGGCTCTGTGTGCCGGTGAACCACCAGGCCCCGGGAGCCAGGGAGCAAGATGATGACGTAACAGGAGAGAGACAAGACGAGATGCTCCGAAAACCAGCAACTGAGGTGGCGCTGGTGGCAGAACACCTCTCTCCTACATCGGAGGTCTCCAGGATCGAATCCTGGTGAAGACTGGAGGAGGAGGATGAGAAGAGATGGCAGGAAACAGACACAGAGAATTGCCCAGCAAATGGACACAAAACAGCAAAAACAGGGAAGGGGGGCATTTAAAATGGATAAAGTAAATAAATAAATCTTTAAAAAAAAAAAAAAATAGAGGCAGTTATAGACGGGGGGTGAGGAAAGAAGGGCTTGTTGGAGGTTTGAATGGAGAGGAGAAGGTGTGAAATAGTCTTCATGAAGGGTTGGAGACAGAATTATCTAGAGAAATGTATGATTGCCAAGCAGTTCTGTGGACCCATTTGAAATGTTTAAATGGTGTCCCGCCTGAGGGTTGTGTGTTTTCTCCAGCCAAATTTAGCTGGCTGGGTATAGGCATAGAGTAAGTGAAGAGTTAGATTTAACCAAGATTGGGATTAGGCCAGGCAAGTATAATGTTGAGAAAGGAGCAAAGGAGTTGAGGGACTGTGCAAGGGAGTGATTAAAATTTGTTTTTTGTTGGAGAGTCAGTGTAGGTCAGAGGTTGAGTACCTGCTTCCCATGTACATGGTCCTGGGTTCAATCCCCAGTATCCCCTGAAAAAAAAATTGTGCTATGGAATCTAGACTAGGAAAAGAAGGAACTGAGAACATGAGGAGAATATTGGGTAGTGACTATGTAGTTAGGTCGATGTATTAACTTATCTAATTCACAAAATAACACTATAAGATAGATTTTATTATTATTCTCATGTTACAGATGAGGACCTAGAAGCATAGGGCTGTAAAGCAACATGCTCAACTAATAAGGGGTGAACCAGGAAGTCAGATCTTGACACTCAGCCTTGAAGTCTTGTGTTAGATTGCCTGCTCCCACTTGAGGGAGTTGGATAGAACAGTAAACCAGGTACTAAAATCATCAAGCAATAAAGTGGAGTCAGCCTTGGTCCCCAAGATAACTGCTACAAGGAAGGGTAGCAGGTGGTAGTACCTGGAGGCATGTGCTTCAGAAGAACTGCTGAAGATGGGAGAAGTGGTCTAGAAGCAAAATGAGAAGCTAGGAGGGACTTCCCTCACCACCATTTGGTATGTGGTGTATGGGAGAAAAAATTGACACCAGTTGAGGGTGCTGTATTGGAATTGATATCCTCAGGAGGTTAACAAGAAGATGAAGGACACATTTAGAGGAAAGGCTGGACTTACAGGAGATTTTCCTAATGATAAATTGTGAGTTTCAGAGGGCACAGAGTATGAGAAAGATGATTAAGTCAGATTAGGATTTGGAAAACCATTTAGAAAAGAGAAGCCAGGTGATGATGGTTGGATATCCTGGGAGGCTTAGCATTAGGATGACTTAAGGTAATAGGGAATGTAAAATATATTAGTCTTGATTTTCACTTAGAGGGAGGCGATAGGCCTCTTCTTGGGCTTGGTCCCTTAAGCGTTTGTATTAGTGAAGTGGACTGTTTTGAGCCAGGGGAGAGGTTGTCCTCCCAAGAACTCAGTGGTCCTTGCTTAAATCTTGCAGAGTGTGATGTCCTGGTGTCACTTCGATTAGTCAAATGGCCTTCCCAAGCCTCAGTGTTTGCACCTGTAAAACAGAGATAAATCCAGTCCTGCAGGTATTTAAGATTTAGAGATACCAAATAGAACCCCAATAGGAACCAGATTGTAGTTGATGCTTAATGGCATTTTTTTTTCCTTGTATGTGCATAGAGAAATCTTTTATATATTTCCTAGACCCTGCTTCACCCCCATGTTCTATAATGGTTGGTTCACTTGTTGATGTAAAATGTGTGTGTGTGTGTGTGTGTGTGTGTATAATGGTTAATTTGTTTGTTGATTTTTCTCCCCCACTAGATGAATGCTATGGGTGAACTGTGTGATCCCAATCTTTGTTTATAATGTTGAGCTTTTCATGCTGTCCATTTTGTTCTGAGATATAAATGATAAAATGTATTCCTAGCCATCTTATCCCAAATAAAGTCATATTGATTTTCGTGTAGCGTATAATGAAATAGAAAATAATCTGCTGGTGTCTATTCTGTATTGTTCACAGAAACAATTTCTAAAGAACAAGTCTGAATTTGTACAATATAAATACCTTATCTTGTTTGCTTGCTATAAACAGACAATTTTAAAGTCAGAAAGAAGATAAAAATCACAGTTAATTGTTATCATTCCTTTAAAATAATATGGCTAAACCTGAAAAGCTTTTTGATTTGCAGGTAAAACGCTTTTTCAATAAATCCAATTTTCTTACCACATATTTTAAGAAAATCTGGTAGCACTGAAATACAATAAAACTTTTTGTCAATTTGGAAAGCTAATTTTTTTTTTAACAGTGATTTATACTGTAGCTTAAAAGCTGTTGCTAGTTTCCCAAATCTTAAAGCTAACTGACCTTCCATTTGAACCCAGCTATAATGTAAACATTTTCTTGAGATGGTTAGGGCTTGGACTAGCCAATCTGGAGGATATTAGTGGTGTTCTGTTTGAGGAAAGTTAGAATCCCTAGATAATTCCCAGGAGCCCTTTTTTAGGCCAGGAGCTGTCTTAGAAATTATGCATTTCTTAATTCTTCCTTGGTTTTGTTAATAATGCCTACTATGCCTCTTGGAAATGTAATTAGGAAAATACACAATTTACTTTGAAGTGAAAAAGTAAGGGTACTTTTATTTGGTAGTTTTTCCATCTATACCACTCTATTCAGTTCAAAAATATAATGTATTCAAGCTACTGAGGTTGAGGTTATTGCCCTATTTCCTTTAAAAATTCTTATTTTTTAGTATGCTATTATTTATCCAAAATATTTTGTTCAGAGCTAAACTAAGAACTGTATCAGCTCCCTTTGAACCTTTCTCCCTCTTCCCCTTTTAAGATGTACTGAGCAGTGTTTTTCAAACTTCAGGTCATGGCCCATTAATGGTCGTTAAATCAGTTTAGTGGGCTGAAATCATCATTTTTAAAAAATTAAATGAATGCATTGCTCATAGTAAGGGTAGATATTGTTTCATGACACTTTTGTGCACTTATATACATGTGTGTGCATTCATATATAAGTGTGAAAAAAGTAAAATACTCTTTACTCTGGGTCACAATCAAAGTTTTCAGAACTATTAGTATAAAGAATATTTCAGCTGATAGTTTTATAGTTTTTTTCTGCAAGCATTTACATTTTAAAAGTTTGAGCCTTTAGCTATAAGACCAATACCATTGTTAGCTGAATATTTTAGAAGAAAGTTTAGAAGACAGTGAAGTTTTCTTTTTAAAGATGCCCTTGTTTTAAGTGATTATTCTAATTTTGATATTGTCATTGCCTCAAAAGCTAAAATGTCAGAGTTATGAAAATCATGCCTCTCTTAATTCAAGAAACATTTGTTAAGGATACCGTGCTAGTTTCTAGGAATACTAAAATATATAAGGCACAAGTTTGCATCTCTAAGAAATCACACTCAAATTTTAGTCAGATACAGGTTAGAATATATTGTGTTCCTATATGCTTTTTTTTTTTTCTCTTTAAAAAAGTTCTACTCCCAGTATTCAAACTTGAAACAATTTTTTAAAAAGAAGTATTTGTCCCTTGAATCCTGTTAGATTTCTCAAGGCTATAATTGAGTAGTTCTTCCTACTTGAGCTTTTTTTCCTGCTCATTTTAAATAAAGAATCTTACCTCCATTTTTCTCCTTCTCATTGAATCTAATGTTAATTGTTAAAAGGTTCTAGGATAGATTTGTGTTTGCATCTTAATGTGGTGACATCTTTATTGCCATTTCTGGAATTAGGGGTAGGACCAATTTGTGAGTTTTCAACTTGTGGGATTTTTGCATTGTGATATTTAATCCCATTCCTTAATTTCTTAATCCCATACCTTAATTTCTACAAACCTCTTTTTCCTTTTCTGTAAAACAGATATAATTGTCATACTCCAAATATCAAATAGATGCCTCAATATCATTTTAAATACCCAATACAGGGAAGCGGGTGTGGCTCAGTGGATAGAGCCCCCGTTTACCATATGGGAGGCCCGGGTTCGCGTCCGGAGGCCTCCTTGTGAGGACACGCCGGCCTGAGCGGTGCGGTGGGCTGATGCAGCAACCTCACGGCAGGAAGCGGGTGTGGCGCAATGGATAGAGCACCCTTTACCATATGAGAGGCCCCGGGTTCGCTTCCCAGCGCCTCCTTGTGAGGGCAGGCCGGCTCACACGGTGCCGTGGGCTGATGCGGCAAGACCTCACAGCAAGGGGGAGATAAGCAGACACAGAGAAGACACGCAGTGAATGGACACAGCAGCACAAGCAGCAAGGGGGGCATAAATAAAATAAAAAATAAATAAA
>JAQZBX010038586.1:0-23354 GCA_029593785.1 Cabassous unicinctus | reverse complement strand
TATATATATGTGCTAATTTTTTATATGTATGTATTATAAAATCCCAACAGTAATTGTAATAATTGTTTAGAACTTATATCAACCTAATATTTTTTGAAGTAAGAGTGTTTTTATCACTGACGTTGTTTGGAATGGTCCATGCATAGTGATAACAAAAAGCAAATGGACGTTCAATGGTTTCATTATTATTTTTAAATTCTCTACGGACATTGCCAGTACCCAGGACAGACCACTCCCACCCAAACACTCCTGCATGGGGACCCCTCACCCACCCATCAATCCAGTGGCCATGGTTCCCAGCTCCCAACCTTGGCACGTTGAAAGTAGCGATCCATAAGAATCAAGAAAGTACACATTGATGAAACAATTCCTATAGTTCTTCTCTCTTGCTCTTTCAGGCCCTTACCCTTGGGATTGATTTACATGTGGTCTAAGACATTTTGGTTGACATTTGAAACAAACAAGAGGGTGTCACCAGAGAAAAGCTAGCTGGTAGCCTGGTAGCCAAGGACCTCACTCAGGTGAGCAAATATATGGTGATGAGTTTACCGTGGCTAGGGTTGGCTCCACAGCCTTGCAGGTCTAGGGACTGGGCTTTTCCACTACCCCAGAGATGTCAGATGCTCCAGGATTGAAACCAATGAATAACCCAGAATGGTCCGTGTATCACGGGGAATGTGGCATTCCCATGCCTGGAAGGCTAGCTTCCCTGACTGGCTCTTCTTTGTGACAGACCTTTGTCACTCTTTCTTTATTCAGGGACTTTGTCCTTTCATGAGTGGCATCTCCCCAGGAAGAGTCAGAGAAAATGCCTTCCTTGAAACTAAGGTAGAGTCATGTGACCTAGACTTTTCCAACCAGATACACCCACATGTGATTTCGACCTGGCAGGGTGCAGAATCTGACTTTTCTTGAAGAACAATGGCATTGATGATATTTTAAGAGCAGCAGTGGCCAATAATTGGGTATCTGCTCTCCAGCATCAATCTGCTATATCTTTGACCAGGGGTGGCAGCAGTAGGATCAACCGAGAACACTCCCAGCATGAGGTCTGTTCCAAGCGGCAGAGCACCCACGCCAAACCCACTGGCCCTCCCAGAGGTGTGCAAGCTAGCCAAGATCCTGTAATAAACTTCATTTCTGCTTAATTTAGCCAGAGAGGGTTTATTATTTCCAGTATCCCAGGAAGCCAGATTAGTAACAATAAGCTTGTATATAGAACATATAATTTAGGTGGACAGTACTGAGGGATATTTTGTGCAAGATGAGATAATTACTGTTTATAAGACAGCACCTCTGTCTGATTTCACTGTGTCCCCAAGACGAGTATCCTACTCCAAACAGCGATGTTCATGAATGGGTAGAGTGTACTTCTTTTAACCCCACTTTTTAATGCCATAGTAAATATGTTCTCTCTTTTACTACATTAATATCACTTATTGAATTACAAGTCAAGGAGCTGTTCCCATGGGCCAACACTTCCCATTTAATTTTATTTAGGTAGTTTAATTTATCTCTGCTTAATTAGGCAACCTTATTTCAAGATTCCCATAGGCCAACTCCTCCCATTTAATTTTATTTAATAAGCCTAATTTATTTCTATTTAATTAGTCCATCTTATTTCTAAGTTATTGGTGGGCATCTCACTGTTATTCTCATATATCATCTTGAGTTGAAATAAGTTTATGGAGTCTTTTTTTTTCTCAAGGTTTCTAAGGGTAAAGTAGACTCATTGCAGTGTGAACTAAAGATCTTACTCAAAGCAATTGAGTTTCTCCATACTCACTCTTCATGAAATTTCACCAAAAGCTGTTAAGTGTTGTAGGAAATTCATCTACTTGAACACTTGAAAGGCTTCCATTTTGTTTCAAAATAGTGGAACAAACCACAGATCAAATGTAAGGCTCTACTGCATTGGATAAAAATTACTCATCCACTTTCAAGTTGTTATGACATACCCCTAACATTAACTGATGAGAAGCCCTGCTGATAAAAGAGCTCACAACTGGTCAATCAAGTCCTATAACTCTTGGGTGATTTTTAGGCAGCCCTGCCAAGGCAAAGGGATGAACATGTGGTCCCTTGAATTCCACAGATTCCAAAAGTCTAGAATTCTATATGATCAGACACTTATGGGAACTTTAGGAGCCTGGATGTAGTTAAATTATTTTGCTAGCTTATGAAAAGTTATTGCCAGGCAAGGTAACTGCTAGCACTATATAATGCTAATTTTGTAATACAGCTTTCCGGACAATATAGCTTTGTTTGTTGTATTGTTTATCTTTGCTCTATTTGAGTTTCACAGTTTGAACTAAAGTTTACCTAGAGGGATGATTTTGACAAGTTCACTGCATTCAGAAGATTTGTCAGCTGTCAAAAAAGTTTTCCCTTGGACTTTCAAACATCCTGTTTTACTTTTGACAAGAAAATGTTCCTTAAGTCATTTAAATCATACACCAAAAGTAAGCCAGAAGCTTTGAGGGAAATATTCTATACTGGGCCAGGGTGGAATTTCCTTTAAAAGAAGGAAAATAATATGCTTAGGGCTGGAAAAGACTTTTATGATACTCACTTCAAAAGGAAATTTTGAATGAAAATTAAATGTTTATTAAATATTGTTTGACATAGCAGAATGTTTTTAAAAATGAAGTTTTCTGGCCATTTTTTTTCCTATCCTAGGTTTCAAGAGGCAGATTGACTTAAAATTGTAAACCAGAAGACCCAGCAAGCTTGTAGAAATCTCTGGCATCCATTAGTTGGGTCATAATCATAGTAGCAAGTTGCAGTCAAAATGTCCCAACGACCATTATCTGGCCCTATGTTTTCCAAACTTGTTATTCAGAATTTTTGCCATATTGTGTACTACCTGCGTTAGTATTTACTTTTTCTTTTACGTTAACTTTCTGTAAACTGTCACACATTTTATACCTAAGTAAATGTGACTTTTTCTTCAGCATTAATTTCCATGAAATCAAGGATTTGATATATGTGATAAAAACTAGCTGGGTGCTCTCTGGTTGTATTTCCTCTTCCTAGGGACACAGAAAGACTACATTTTCCAACTTTCCTTGCATTAGGTGGGTACCACTTGCATCCTGGCTATGTTAGTCAGCCAAAGGGGTGCTGATGCAAAATACCAGAAATGGGTTGGTCTTTATAAAAGGGTATTTATTTGGGGTAGAAGTCCACAGTTACCAGGCCATAAAGCATAAGTTTCTTCCCTCACCAAAGTCCATTGCCACATGTTGGAGCAAGACAGCTGCGGACGTTTGCCAGGGTTCAGTCTTCTTGGGTTCCTCTCTTCCCTGGGCTGTGTTTCTCTCCAGGCTCAGCGCCTCTGTTTCCTCCACAAGGTCAGCTGTAGACTATCAGGCGAATGGCTTGTCTCTATCCCAGGGCCTTCTCTCTTTCCTCATGACCAAGCTCCTCTGTCAACTCGCCTCCTCGGGCTCCAGCATCAAGACTCCAACATCAAAACTGCTCCCTCTGTCCTTTGCCTTGCCTTTTATATTTGATTCCCTCACCCATCAAGGGGTGGGGCTCAACGCCCTACTGATGTGGCCCAATCAAAGCTCCAATTATAACTTAATCATGCCCAGATGAACAGATCAGTTTACAAGCATAATCTAAAATGGATTTTTGGAATTCATAATTATATCAAACTGTCAAATGGCTACACTGGCCAGTGGAATCTGGACAGAAATTATATACATCTCTTAGAAGCCTGGCCCCCAACACATCCTGCCTGCTCTTCCTTGCTCTTGTTCGGCCATCTGTGTGAATAGAAACAATGTACTATGAGATGGCAGAGCCCAGTTTCCTAACTGTTTGGAGGCACATTGGCCAGAAGATTATCTATCCCTGCATTAGACTTTACATGAGCAACAGCAAATAAACTTTCTATTGTGTTAAGATTATGCAATCTAATTGGTACACCGCCTGGCCTAGCCTACCTTGACTAGTACAATATATAAATTACACCTTTGTCTAATCTACAAGAAAATAAATTCCCTAATGATCAAAGAAATGCTTATTCATGTACCTCCTAAAATCATCTTGTGTACTACAAGTGGTACACAAACCAAACTTTGGGAAACAGTGATCTGATCTAACCTCTCATGTTAAAATATGAGAAAATTTGTGAGCCCAACTCTGCTGCTGAACTTTCTCCAGGGGAAAGGACAGTGGTTTGCAAGGGAGCATTTTTGGAAAGAGTGGGGTCTGAGGCAGCAACTGCATGGATAAGTTCTTCACCAGCTTCTCTAAGCAGGATGTCCAGGATCTATGGTGGGAAGTTTCCAGGAGCTATCAACTACTGGTTCTCCCCAGCGCCGGAGATTGAACCCAGGACCTCATATGTGGGAAGCTGGCACTCAACCACTGAGCCACATCTCCCCTGAGTCAGTTGTTTACACTTGTTTGCTTGTTTATTTTTTTGTTTTTAAGGAGGCACCGGGGACTGAACCCAGGACCTTCCATGTGAGAAGCAGGTGCTCAACCACTTGAGCCACATCCACTCCCTTTTTAGATAATCTTGGTGACTACTGCCCTAAAAGATTTATTACAAAAGGTGTCAGGAAATCAAGTCCTATCCAGGCATCTCTCCCTCCTTTTCTCTCTTTCTTTCTCTCTTTCTCTCTCCCTCCCTCACAGAGTTTCCAGAATCTGCTTCAATCATAATCTCTTCTATGAGGATCAGCTTCTTGGGTTTTTTCCTCTACAACCCAGCAGGGTGAGAGGAATGCAAGGGTAGGGTCCTAAGGCCATATTCTAGCCTAACTCTATATGGCCTTACGAACAGAGCCCTTCACCACAAGATATAATCTGTTTCTGTGTCTTAGAATTTAAATCCAAGAGATAAAAATGGGATTGATCTGTCTTGGCCCAATCTGCTGTTGACTACAGGGTGGCAGGGAGGGAAGGATAGAAAGGGGTCAATGTCTCCAACAAGAGAGATGGAGATTGGGGGTGGGGGGAGATGTGAGGGGCAGTAATGGTCAGTTCATCAGGTACAATAGAGAACTATGGAATAATAGAGCAGGGGCTGAAAACACAGCCTCCAAGTGGGAATCTGGCTTGCCACTTGAAAATTTCATTTTATCTGAGCTAACCTTTTCTTTAAAGGGTCAATCCAATTACTCAGGACATATACCAGTGGCTTTCTGATAACCCCATCAATCCTCAGAGGAGATATCTAAAAAGGGGGGCTGAAAAGAGAAGCAGAGTCTCAGTTTCATGGGAGGTCCAAATGGCTACTCCACATGGATTGCGGTTTAGAATTACAGTTCAATGGGACCTGGATGAGAATTGTTCATGAAAACTGCAGCGAGATCCCTGGTCGTCCCACATCTCTGTATTTGGTGGGGCTGTGAAGGACTATTACATTTCTGCTACCAATTTGTCCTGAAAGACATTTTCAGTTTTTTAAATGCCAAGTGTTCATAAATTTGACCAATGACTAACAATATAAGGTTTTTATTGCTGTTATTTTTTAAAATTCCAGCTTGCTGCATTTCAGAGTTCTCTGAGAAAGAGAATAAATGTGTGCAAATTCTATCCTGGGAGCCAGTGTGGTACAGGTCCACAATTCCTTGTCCAAAATTATGACACCCAAAGCCATGAAAATTAAAAAAAAATTATAAGGTAGAATGCAAAATCATTGAACAGCCAAAATATGAGGCAATTTGTACTTTTTTATTTATTCCATTTAGTTTGAATGTTGATATGTTTCACTGCTAAAATATTAATGGGTTTGATTGCAGGAGGCTGCCCCAGACCCCACTGGGAGTATTAAGTCATATATGGAATGTGTATCATTTCACCATTCTATACCCTACTGAATTTCAAAGCACATCTGGCTGGAAACCTTTTGGATAAGGAATCATAGACTTGTATGATAGAAAAAGCAAGACCTTTGGGTCCAGAGAGAGAGTCCTGAATTTGAATTCCCTCTCTAGTTGTGTGGCAAGTAACTTAACTTCTATGAACATCACTTTCCTCCTCAGTAGAATGGAGCTAACAATAGCAACTACCTCAGAGGGTGGGTAGTCGGGATTAAAGGAGACAAGCAACAAGGAGCAGAACAATCTCCCTGGTACCTGGTCTATGCACAACAAAGGGTACATTCGTTCCTCTTATAAAACCCCCTCCCTTTGCATAGAATCAAGGCATGGTATTATGAAAATCAAAACTCAGAAAGTACAGAAAAAAATTTTTTAAATCACTCACAGTAAATGGGGGACACAAAAGCAGATAACTCTGGAGACTGACAGGATAATATATCAGAAATGTCATCCTCTTCTCATGGGTAGTGTTGACAATGTGGCTGTGAAATGAAGACCAATAATAACAAGAATCTAGCCTCATATGTATCTCTTTATGCTTCTCTTGGATTGATTTTTTTATGGCCTGTTAACCGATGCTAGCAATCGGTGCAATTATGTGGGCAGGTGGGCAATTTCCTTTCTCCACTGGCCCTGTCATCCTGGTAAGTGATTGGTCGTAAGCAATGCCAGCATTATTGACCATATCGACTTCCAGAGTCCCATGCTATGCTTTATTATTTGTTCCTCTTTTGAGATGTACTCTTTGCTTAAAGACTTCACCATACTTCAGTCAACTGCAAAGGCCATGAAGAGTTGGGATATTATCTCTTAATGTGAAACCCATGCACATGAAAACCACAAGAACATGTATGTGGGTTTAATGAAATCTGCTTAAACTTATGGAGAAAAGGAGAGCCAGGAAATAGTTATATAAGGAATTTTGACTTCTATTTTTGAACAATATTTTTGATAAACTGAAAGAGTACAAAGGAGTCGTTATGCTTTTAGACCTCTTGAGTACAAAATATGATTGATTGCTAGTTTCTGTTTGTAGTTCCTTGTTACAAAAATATCATGAGGCAGCCTCTTGGGTCCCCCAGAAGGAGCATTGGGACTGTTAGCAATGCCTTCCATAGGCATGGATTTGAGAAATCAGCAGCATGCACAGCACAATTTTGCCAATCTCACTTTATATTTTCCAAGCATTTTTCTCTATCCATCCATTGACCCATCAGCCATTTACCCAGCCATCCATTTATCCATTCAGCACAATTTTATTGAGAACCTTTTCTCTGCCAATTACCAAACTATCTCTGGGGATGCAAAGATGGATCAGACACAGCCTCCAGTGGGTGAATAGTTTAACTGTTCAAGATTAACTGTTATACTAAAAACCTCATCACCATCACTGGAGCACAAACCCTCTTAAGGAATGTGAGATCTGGTCCCTGGAGATCCTTTTGTTATTGAGAGAGCTGGGATGGGGATAGGTCTTCAAGCTTGGAAGGAGGATCTGGGACAAAGTGGATTCTGCAAAATAAAGGGAGGAGAAGTTTGAGATTTCCTGGAGAGCCTGAAGAAAATGGGGACAAGCACCAGGAAAACTGAGCTCTACATGAAGGGAAATGCTGATAGCTGGAATATCAGATGGCTGAGTGGGGAGAGGTGTTTCAAGGGAGGAAGTTATGGCTTCTAGAATCAGAGAAGATTCTACAAGGTAAGTGGCACTTGGGCAAGTGTGAAGGGATTCCTATATTATTATTGCATAATAAAGCACCCTAAAACCTTAGTGGCTTAAAAACCACTTTATTATTTAACCATTTTATTATTTCTCACAGTTTCTGTGAGTCAGGATTCAGGAAGAACTTAGTCGGTTGCTGAGGCTGGAACACTGTGGGTTGAGTTGGGGAGAAGACCTGGAGCAGCTGGCGACTGGTGCAGCATTTCCGTCTCTTCATGCAAGCTTAGGGCTTCTCCGTGCAGGCTTGCTTGAGCTTCCTCACAACATGGCCGCTGTAGGGTTATTCGATTGTTTATATGGTGACCTGGGCTTCAGAGCAAGTCTATAGCTAAAATGCCCAAAAGAGAAGTGACATTGCTTTTTTCCCCTAGCCTTGAAATTATGCAGTATCGCTTTCACCAAATTCTATTGGACACAGAGACTCATTCAAGAGGAGGTAAATTAGACTTGGTAGGTAAAATAAAATGGCCGCCTGCATTGGGTGTTGCCAGGACAGAACCCCTTTCTGAGAAGGGCTTTTCCAGAAGAGAAAAACAATTAACCTGCAGGGGATTCCTGAGGAAATGGAACACACCCTACAGAACTGCAGATAAGCAACACCTGGTGATAAACTAGTTTAGGTCCAATAGAGACAGCTTATCAGAAAGGACAAGCATAGCACACTAGTCAATATGTATCTGCTCCCCACTTTGTAAGAGAGCCCCTCCCCCCATGTAAAATGGAAACCTCATGTCAGCCAGTCAGAACATTTCCTCACTTGTTTCCGCATTCACCGCATAGGAGCTTCCCCTTTCCACTCCCTACCAGTTTCTGAATGGGATGCTGCCCGATTCACGAATTGCTCAATAAAGCTATGAGATCCTAAAGTGAATGGCATTAAAGTTTTTCTTGTATCATACTGCACCTTGTGGTGGGAGAGTGGCAAAGTTCTAAAGAACACGTGGATATAAGCTATTGTTATGGCCACCTTTGAAAAAAAAAAAAAAACATTCTGTCCCAAAGGGTGACAGAGGCTGGGGGTTGAGAAATCAGGTCCTCCCTGAATACCTGAGTGCTAACTGCTCCTGCAACCAACCAAACGTCTCCCCTAGTCCCACAGTATGAGAAACCAGAGAGAACCAAATGAGGCAGCCCTCCCCAGCAGCCCCCGCCACAGTGCACCTGGCACTACTGTCACCATGCTGCCTGACCTTCTCATCTCCTTAACCCCCCAGGACCACTGAGTCTTCATTCGCCACTTGTTTTCCCAAGTTCTGCTCATCTTTCCCCACTGCCCGGAGGCTGAACTGATGGCCCTTTGCATGTCATCGGGCCACTAAAGTTATGTAGTGGCCTCAAGTCTTCAGCACTGCTCCTTACCAGCCTCTCCCCTTCACCCCTTCAGAGCCCAGCTACCACCTCCCATTCCCTGTGCTCATCTCCTTGGTGGGACTCTGTCAGTCACACTCAGTTGGGCAAGAATTGCCACAATCTATCTGCGTCTCTGCTCCTTGCAGTACTGTGTGCGTTCACACACATACACACATATACACACACACATACACACACACACACTTGGTAAGACCACCTACTCCTGACCACAGAGAATGGCCTTCAGAGCCACATACGGGGGCTTATTGATTTTCTCTTCTCTCGGCTTTTCATTAGTGCCCACAGCTGCTCTTTCCACAACAGCTTCCTTTACCTAGCTCTCTTTAAAATGAGATTTGTGGCCAGAGCAACCCCAACTGTTTTCTTTGGTGCTTGTGGGACTCAGCAGAGCTCTCCTGAACCCCGGCTCATCTTGAATTTCTTGTTGAGACACCCTGGGGCTGCACATGAGTCCAGAGACTTACTCTGCCATCCTCTTCCTAACAGACCCCTTCGATTGCAATGAAGAAGTAAAAGTCTGCATCTGAAAGACTAAATTGCATTTTCTCAACCTGAGAGAGAAACCAAGCTACATACTCAGTGTGTGGAGGCCCTTTTGGTAAAGAATGTTAATGCACGTGAGCTTCACTATTTAAGCTAGTCCAGCTTTTAAAGGACCACATTCTGACCCTCACTTGCCTGACTCTTGTCCTATGCTGTCCTGAGACATGGGTAAAATAAAAAGTCATCTACATTTCAACATGTTCACATAATTTTGATCAAGCCACATGGCCCCACCAGAAGGGATTCGGCAATTCTTCTTAATTAGTCCTCATCATGTATTATGTGTGTATGTGTATTCACACACACATTATGGCTGACATCCTAAAAGAAGCCCACTGGAGGACAGTTATCTGCAAATGAAATGGCTATACCATCCTAATTTTATAAAAGTAGTGCTCTTCGTGTTTGAAGAATTATCTTCTTATCTGGATAGGCCATATATGGAGGAACTTAGAAATGGAATTCAAAACATAATTGACCTAAGCAGAATTATAGAAAACCAATGTAGAAGCAGAACTTGGCCATTGACTCCTGCTTGATTAAAAGAAAAGGAAGTGGCAGTCATGGGAACTTAGAAAAAGGAGTGTTGCTCCCACCCTGCCCCCCTCACCCCAGCTCTGTGCTGCACTTTAGTTTGAAGGGTGGGTATATATATATATGTATATAATCACTATTGCAGACAGAATCCTGAAGCCCCATGCCTCTGAAGCATCCTGCTGCTGTCCTTGACCCTGGTCCATGCCCTCCCATGACCTTCAAATAGTCTGACTTCCTCTAAACTTGCCCAAATGGAGAGAATATGCAGAGCCTTCTAAAATAGATTTCTTTATCAGTTTGTTTTATTAATTTATCTGTTTTGTTTTTAGGTTAAGCCACTGGGATTTTCAATTTCTCCTAAATTGAGATATGCAAGGAAAAAAAAAAAAAAACCTGCCCAAATGGGAGCTATTTCAGCCCCCTTTCAAAGTCATCAGATCCAAATTACTTTCAAGTGGGTTTTAATATTTAATTCATTGTGCATACCAACAGTCAAAGAAAACTTGATACCTGCAATTCTGATGATCTCTCCGGATGGCTGACACATCATTTGCTTTTGAGAGAACTTAAATGCTTATCCAGTTTTGTTTTTCTTTTGTTTTTAGTTTTTTTTTATTTACTTTATTTTTTTATCACCCCTCCCCCAGATGGTTCTCTTGTCTGTCTTCTCATTGTTTGCTTGCCTTCTCCAAGAGGCACTGGAAACTGAACCCAGGACCTCCCACATGGGAGGCGAGTGCCCAATGGCCTTAGCCACATCCATTCCCTGTGGGCTGCAGCATCTGCTGACTTGTGGCATCTGCTCATTTAGTCATCTGTTTGTTTAGGTGTCTGCTCGTTGCAGCAGGTGCAGCATCTAGCTTGTTGTGGTGGGTGCAGCATCTGCTCCTCTTCTTTAGCAGGCACTAAGACCCAAACCCAGGATCTCCCATGTGGTAGGTGGGCACCCAACTGGTTGAGCCACATCCACTTCCCTTGTCCAGTTTTGATTGAAGCTGTTTGGCTCTTAAGAGCATATTTTTGCCCGTATGAATTATAACATGTTTGATAATGTACCAAGAAGTTGGGCAAGCTTACATCTAAGAGCTCAAGTCACGGAATCAATCAGAATTGGGTTCAAATTTCAGTTCGGTCACTTTGTAGCTGTGTGACTTTTGGCAAATTACTCAACCTCTATGAGATCAGTTTCCATAGTGCTAAATGGGAATAACAATGGCTGTCTCCTAAGGGCAGTATAAATATTAAATGAGTTAGTGGGTATAACTTGTATCAGTCAGTTTGGGTTCAATTATGCTACAGTAACAAACAAGTCTAGAATCTCTGTAACTTAAAACCACAAAGGTTTAGTTCTGTCTCACACTGCCTGTCCAACTCAGATAGGTGGGAGAGTTCCAGTCCCAGCCATCCTCACTCAAGAACCAAGGCTGATAAAGCTGCCATCATCTGGAGCCTTTCACCATGACAGCCTTTCACATGCTAATTCTGAACCTAGAAGTGACTTAGCATCCCTTCTGCTACTTTCATTGGCCAAGGCAAATGCTATGCCCACACCTATCTTCAAGAAGCAGGAAAGTACAATCCATCCATGTGCCCAGAAGGAAGAAAATCAGAACCACCAGGAAGCAGCACTAATGGTCACGCATGTTGAGCATGGGGCCTGGCAAACAGGATATTTTGATCCTGTCATTTTTACCCTACAACTTTGACTCCCTGGACTTTGTGACCCTGGAGTTTGATCCAAGGAAAATGTTGACTCCTGCTAACAAATACAACAAAACATTTTAAGGAGAATTTGTTCGACCAATATTTGTTGAGCCTCCTGCGTGCCAAAGCTCTCTTTGAGACACTGCAGATTGAGCCATGAGCTAAACCCTTTGGAGCTCATATCGTCGTGGAGGAGGCAGTCAAATAAACAAGTAGATAGATTTGGCAATGTCAGGAAGTAGTCATTACCATGACAGGAAAGAAGGCAGGGTAAGGCCGTCAAGAGTGGTCTGAGAAGGTCTCTCTTGAAGAGTGACATCTGAGAAGAGACCACTATGGAGTGATAGAGTGTTCCAGGCAGAGGAAAGGACAAGACCAAAGGCCCAAGGAGAATGTGCTTGGCATGTGTGTGGACCAGCAAGGAGGCCAGTGTGGCTGGAGCTCAAGGAACCAGGGCTGAATGGAGGAGAAGAGGCAGAGGGGCTGGGAGCCAGACCACGGAGGGCCGAGGCCACACACAGCAAGGTGACAGAACATTGCTGGAGCTTCTTGTACAGATTTCACCACCATTAATACATTTGTGTAAAAAGAGGTGTTTTCAGGAGTGCGTTCCATTGTCGGTTTAATTCCTGGATCAGTTAAATGATTCCAATATTTTTCCCATTTCTCATTTTTATTCTAATGAAATTATTTTAATTGGGATTGTTTTCCACGGAATGTCTACAGCACAAATTTCAGCCTTTCATTACTTTTATGTCCACCTCAAAGTTTAAAAGTTTAGCACCAGCTACAGTGAGGGTTTTGTTGTCATTTGTTTTGTTTTGCTGTGGCCAATAGTCTTGCTAAATCCCATTTTACTATCCCAAGTTTTTCAGATCTAAATTTTTTCACAAAGCCTTGAGTTTTCCATCATAAATGTTTAATCAAAAAGACTTTTTTTGCCCTGTGTGTTTTTAGCCATTGTCTTTTTTATTTTGCATTGATTAGTTTTACCTAGGCAAATTTTCCTCGTGTCAGATTTTTGCAGGTTCCTATATAACTACTAAGATGTGATTCCTTAGGCAGGGTTTTGTCACATTGTTGTTTTTGTTTTATTATGTTTGGCTTTCATGGCTTGCATATACCACTATGAATTAGCTTTTAAAAAAAATAGTTTGTTTTTTAGAACAAAGAGCAAAGTATAAGATCTGGATGATTACAAAGGTCAAAACAGTACAACGAAAGCTTCCTGCTCTTAGCATACACTATGTGCTCAATAAACAATCATTATTATCATCCCATGTTACAAGTGAAGCCTATTCACCTAAATTCCCATTTATTTATGCACTCTAAGCAAAGAGCCATGTTTACATATTTGTTGCAAAAGACAGGCATTTATTAGCTGAAGTAGGATTCCATGCCTAATTTCATACATCAATATAAGAAAGTGTCTCTCATCTAAGAAGCAAGCTGTGAAAATCAAGTTTACCTGTAGATTTTTTTTTGTTCTCACAGGTATAAATGATTTTGCTGAAGGCTGATTTTGAAAAGATGGCCTTGCCAACCATAACTAATTAAATTGTTCATCATTCTTTCTTGGTACAAGTATAGGCATCTGCCTTTCACTTGTGACCATCACACTGCTATCAAGGATGCTAAGAGATTACTGAGTCTGTAGAACTAGCAGCTTCCTGATGACTCCATTTCTACTTCAGAATACAGGGGAGGAGAGATTGTTATTTAGCACTAATCCAGGTGTTTTGTGCATATAACACCATCTGCTCTTCAAAACAACCTGAAAAGGCAGATACTTCCTCCCCATTTTAGAGACAAAGAAACTGCACTTCTGAAAGGTTAAGTAACTTGCCCAAGATCATAAGAGGTATATAAATGGCAGAGGCAGGAAATAAAATCTGAGGTGGACTTGGCTCCAGAACGCATGCATTTTAATCCTACCTAATCCAGCTTCGTGAAGGTTTGCATTTCACAGCACTGGAGTTTTTCAAGCACCAGGAGCTATCTTTTCCTCTGAGACTTCTGCTAAGCATTTCCTCCTGCAAACTTTGACCCCTACATCTCCCTCCCAACATCAGAAAGAACTATTTTGAAGAGACATGGCCAGGTTTGGTCTAGCATGGAATATTTATGACCAAAGACGGAAATTTGAGGTCTGCCTGTCACAGAAACATGTAATACAAGAATGGCCCTTAGCCAATTCAACATTTTAAAGAGTGTTCTAGGCACACTATTGTAGTTTGCAATGTGTATGTCTGTGCATTGGAACTGGGTTTTGATTCCTGAGCCACCCCATTCCAGATTTGCATTTCAAGAAAATAAATCCTAATTTCACTGGCTCTCAGACCTACATAGCATACCACGCAAGCTGAGGTCTCCTACATCATTCTGCCTCTTTATATACATTACAATTCAAGTTCACTCACTTTGTCAAAATGTCATTCCTTTGAAGTGAACTGCAATACCTTTTTTAAAAATAATAGCATGGACTATTTTTTTCCATGTCTTCTTGTCCAACCAGTAATATCGATTTTAAATAGCCACTCAAAATGTAATAATAATAAAGGTCAAGAAATGTGCTTTCTATGACATCATGATCTGGAAAGCTCCCAGTTAATGGCAGTCACTGATTTTCAGCCTTCCTCCCTCATAGACAGTGAATCTGACCATAAAGGACTGGGCCTGGTCCCTCTGATTTATTGTTACCATTGTATGTTGTCCATTACTCATAAGCACTGCAATTGCTGAAACATTACATCCATGGGCACACCCTACACTAAATTATAGATGGCCAGTGTGGAGAAGCCTGATATATGAGGTCCCATCAACACAAAGTAGAGAGTAACCCTTCTAATAAGTCCCTGCTTCAATGAGCACTAAAGACCCGTCCCCATTAAGCCTATGACCTCAAGAATGGAAAATCAGATCGCAATTTAGAAACCAAAAGGGGTCCATCAAGTTTGGGGAGAACCTAATTGCTGAGTTAAAAATGCAAAAGCCATTCAGTATATTAATAGCACAAAATACAACATAGCACCCCCTTAAGTATCCTCAAGAAGTCTTTACACTCATCTAAAAACCCAATATCAGTAGGCTATAAAAATATAGATGAGGAATGAGTAAGCCAAAGAATAATGCCTTAGGTGGATTCACTACTAAATTATTTCTCTAACTTGGAGTGGCATGAAGGAGGGGTTGGTGGGTAGAACAATCAAGAATGCAATTCCGGGACCTCTTTGCTCTGTGTATATAAATCATTAAACAGCAGACAAATGATTTAACACAAATACCATCAAGGGTTCCCAGAGAATTAAATTTCCCTTCCCACAAATGACTCAGAATAATATTGAATTGGGCCACACCATCACCTCGACCAAATGCCAGGAAACATGATGCCAATTCAAAATACACCTCATAGAACCAATGTGGCCACATCCAAAACCATCCATGCCCCCATGAAGCCCCTCACCTCATGCAGCATCTTTCCCCCCATGGATTGATCAAGTCGGTTCTCATCTGATACGGAGTCCCCAGATGACGTCCCACAGCCTGAGCCCACTTTAAGGTAGCATTTTAGAGAATTTAGAGCAAAAGTATAGGTAGAAGATTACCAACTATGCTTTCTTGGCAGGACTGTCCTTTATTCTGAGATTATGCCTTCCCAATAATTGGTGTAAACATTCTATTTCTTTTTTAAATGATGATGATCAGTTTGCAGTTGTCTGGGACTCTTTTGCCCAATATCCTTGACTTGACAAAATAAAAAGTTGTGCACTAATGCAAAATGTTAGTAGCAGGGGAATAGTGTTCAGTACATGAGAACTCTGTGCTTTCTGCATGATTTTTTTTGCAAACCTACAATTCTTTAATAAAAAATAAAAATAAAATAAATAAAAATATTTAAAAAATAAAATAAAAAGTTAACCCTATGCTGAATCTCAGTTTTTAAAAATTTACCAATCCACAAGATCCAAAAGTCGAACAATCATCATCTTATATTCTAAGGTAACCCAACTTCCTAAATCAACATATATCTAGGTAAGAATCAAGGAATACCTACTCGGTTTATTTTGCTACTTGGGTGTGTCTCGGAGAGCCATACATTATTACCTAACTTAGGAGGCAAGGCCAGGTTTTCCACAAAATGAACCAAGTAGATGAGGCCCTCTCAAGCATTCACACTAAAGCAGAGTTGATCGTGCAGAATGCTATGCTTTGTTTCCTGCCTTGGCTTAATATCTTAGACCAGTTAGTGATTCTTCCCATGCACTGGACTAACAGCTTCTTGACCTCAATTTAATTTCTACTTCACATCAGCTACCTATAGGCATTGAACCCCATTTTCATTTGGATGAAAGGCACAGGATTGGGAGATCCAATAATTGAGAAGCTGTGATTGGACATGACACCTCCCAAGGCTTGGTTAACAGAAGAGGGCTTTGAAGTACACCTCACACTCCAGAAGTTAAAAATGGGCTGCTGGCATCATACGGAACCAAGGTGATGCTAGCAGGAGCCAGGAGGCTCTCATGCTCAGATCTACTGCATGGTGAGAGAGCTGATTAATTTTAGAAACTTAAGGTTGATCAAATTTGTTTTAAAAAAAAAAATTTAAAACAAACAGAAAGCCAAAAAAAAAAAAAAATGCTTCAACACAGGAGCACAACCCACACTAGGGGCCAAGATCACAAAAGGAGATTGAGGCATTGAGAATGGAGTGGAGGAACCCATTCATTCCTGTGCCCGTCTTTACTCGGCCTTTTTACTTCCAGCAGACACCCTCCCTCCCCCGACCCCATCTCTACAAGTTCAAATTCTCCCCACCTTTCCAGGCTCAGTTAGAAAGCTATTTCCTTTAATAAGCCTTCCTGCTCCTCAGTGGTAATTTCTTGTTCTGTAAATTCTCTCTCCCTCCTCATTGCAACCACAGCACCATACTATAGCTCTGATACAGTAGCACTTATTTTCTATTTTGTATTGTAGTTTTTTATATAAGCCTTATCTCTCTTTTGATCTAGGTCCTGTCTCTCTTATCATTTTGAAAAAATCACAAGAGCAGATCCATGTTTGGTTCATCTGTGTACACAGTTGATGTTCAATAATTACTTGCTGAATGAAAAAAAATGAATGAATGAATGAATGACTATAAAATGGCATATATCCACTTTAGACTTTCTGAAATTCCACAAAGAACTCAGCCACCGGGATCCAATTAAACATCAGGGATCAGGAAAGCAGTCTCTAGAAAGGGTGTGGCATTTAACTTCAGCATTTTTTATTCTCTGCTTCTTTTATTTCATTTTCTAACACTAGTGGGCAACTGTGAGAGGGCTGAGAAGACTGAGTTGCTGATGATGCTGATAAGTGATCCTTCCAAGAATTCCACCTTTGGTTTCTACAGCCACTTCTGGCTCTTCAAACAATTTTCACACACACACACACACACACACACACACACACAAATCATCTCATTTGAGTCTCACAACCACCTGCCACAGAAGAGATAGAAACCACACAAGAAAATTCTCCGCATTGAGCTGATGAAAAAACTGAATTTCTGAGAGATGCAGTAACTCATCCAAAGTCATACAGAAGGTCTGTGACAAAGCAATTTTCAAATCTAGATCAGTCCTTGGGTAGATACTTACCTGGTAGGTCCTAGGGGTAGGGTGATGTCTACAAGATGAAGAAAGCAATGTTGGGAAATGAAACGGCCTTTGAGAGAGGAAGGTAATCCACGCAAAATAAACAAGTACTGAGCATGTTCATTATCCCAAGGTAGTGTCTACCTTTAGGAAACGCCAAACTCACTGACACACCATCCCTATAAGGAACCCTAACTGTGGCTGAGAAATGTTGGCATGTCCATACAAGTGTTGACCCCTGGACCTCCAGGTGCAGTAAATAGGTGAAGGCAAGCATCAGCATTGTGGAACAGGTTCGTTCGTTTATTCAACAAACATGATTTGGGGACTTATTGCTACAATGGGCTGAAAAGATAAGTCCAGTTTCTGATTTCAAGGAGTGCAACCTCTAATAGAGAGACTTTAATGACTCAGAAGGAAACTGACGTTCCAAGCATGAGACTTCTCTCAAGTCTATGTGGTAGAGCCGGAACCAGAATGCATGTGTTGTAACTCTTACGTTCTTGGCTTTCTGCTTTTGTAGGAACATGTTGTGCTGGGGGAACTGAGGCAGGGTAAGATTAATTTGACTTAAGTCCTGTGTTGCCAGTGGCAGAGAAGAGCTAGGATTTATGAGGGTGAAATCCCACATCTGTATTTTAGCCATTGTGCAAGACTCCCTCCTAAGAAGGGGACACAGAAGGGACATTGCTTTCCTTCCCTTTGCACAAAGAGGCCAACATTTCAAACCTCCAGTCCAGTTGGAGCTCTTGTAGCTGAGCAGCCCCCCTCAGCTGTCAACAGCACCCCCTGGGGCCGGCCTACACATCGCACAGCCGATCTTTCCAAACCAGAATCACACAGAATCTCTCCAATAGACAGTTGCTCACTTGCCTTGAATTCAAATTACTAACAGTCTTTGGCTCACCCATTACATGGTGGGCAAATGAATTTTGGAAAAGGTATGCTCTTAGCAAATAACAAACCAAAAGAAGCCCAATTTACAAATAATAATCTATTTTTTTTTTTGCTCTGTATCAGAAGCTCTTCATCTGATTCTAGATTTTGATATGCAAACAGACTAGTTTTCTGCTCTCTGTTTCCTTATAAGAGGAGAAAATTATGTCTGTCTTGTCACACCTAGCACAGAGGATGGCACAGAACAGAAGCCCAAGAAATATTCATTGGGTGTTGGTGCATACACGTGTGTGAGTAAGGAGACTGTTATGAACCTACCACCCTTGCAATACTCCATGTAAAGACCAATTTGATTTCCAGGGCTACTCCCTAGGCTTAGGAGGGTGGGGGCGGAGGCTGGCGGTCGCCTGCTTCTCTGTTTTCCCAGCAATCCCGATGACAGTGGTCCTGGGTACTGGCTGCCTATGAGAACCTAAATACGCCAGGGTGCCCTGCTGAGCACACTGGCATGCAATTGTAAAACAGCACCCTAATTCCTTTAAAGGGCATTCATCAATGGAGCCAATCGTAGCATCTGCACACGAGCTGGCCTCGGGGCACCTGGACATTGGGCGGTTTGCAGAAATCTGAGGTTGCAAGCCACCAGCCAGGAAAAGCAACAAAGTCACCAAGACTGTTCCTTGTGCTGCAACCGGGACAAATGACAAGAAGGAAAGGCAACAGAACCGCCAGCTGCTGAGCACCTGCTCAATGCCAGGCATTTCACTGATGTCTTACGTGCACCATCTCATTGGGAATTGGTGTTGGTAGCCGCATTTTAGAAATGTGGAAAGTGAGGCTTTGAGAGGTCAGGCAGCTTTTCTAAGGTGCCTCAGCGTGGAAGGGGCAGAGCTAAGAGGTGCAGCCAGGCTTGTTTGAATCCAAGCCCCATGTTGTCGCCGCCATACCAGCTCTTTCCCAAAAGGGTCCCAGGTTCCTTGTAGGATTCTGTTCTGGTTTTTGGAGAGCAACACTTTGCCTGTAGTTCAGAACATGGTACTCCTGTAGCAATGAAAGCATGTCAGTCAGTTGGGTGTCTAGTAAGCAGGGTCCCATCGAAGGCACCTGAAGCCAAGGTTTCTGCACCTTTCCTCCACCCCTTTCCCCTGTCGTTGATCTCTGATCCTCTTTATTGTTCTTCTGACTCCCTGTCCCTTTCTGCCTGTATCTTGGGCTTGTGATGACACCCCAGTGACCCTCAAGGCTAAAACATGAGCCAAACCCTAGCTCTGAATAGTTTAATTTAATTAGGTCCTGGCATGGCCAAGTTCACTGCTGACATCATTTCTCAGAATCCTGCAAGGCAGAGTCCTGTTGGCTGCAGTGCGAAAGTCCAGAACCAGGAATTGACCTTGACCCCTGTGGGACAAGCTCTGGTGGGACAGACCCTCCCAGAGGTGCTGGAAGGCCTCCCCAGAAGGCCTCTGGGGGCAGAGCTGTAGAAATTCGATGAAGCAGGCAGCACCAACTAGTTCCAATGGAGAGAAAGGGTGTCCTAGCAATGCAAGCAGAGGACAATGGTAGGAAATCAGAGAGTGGACAATGTTTGGAGATCCAACTAGCAGTCAGGGACAGGGATGTCCATAATCAGGCAACAAAGACCCAGTCACTGGGCTGATGGTCAAAGCCAAGACTCCAGGTGCTGGAGGGCTTGGCAGGAGCAAGGCAGAAGCCCAGGTGTGCAGACTTGGGCTAGAGGTTCAGCTACAGAACTAGAGCTTACAAGGAAGCCCACATCTAGGGACAAGGCAAATGAACAGCTGTCAGGATCAAGGGCAGGGGCACACTGTAGCAAGGATGACTTATGGTTGCACCTTCCATGTTGGGCTAGAGCCCAGAAACCCCCCTGAGATAGTCAGGAGTGGCTCTAGAGAAAAGGGCAGAACTGAATCTACAAGTATTTAGTGTGAGGCCCCAGCAGATGTGGGAAAGCCTGCTGCAGGGGCTTGACTGGTGGTGTAAGGCCAAGAAGTATCCAGAAAAGCCCTCTGCTGCTCATAGTGATTCTAAGCTCCTGCAAAGGCCAGGCGGTCACCACAGCCTTTCCGCTTTCCCCAGATACCTTTAAACATCAACAATAATTATTGAGCTCCTATAATTATGTGCTGGAGTTATGGAGGATTAACTATTGGAAATAGTCCTGGCCCTCAAGGTTTTTAATTCTATTTAAAGACACGAAACTAACATGCACACACACACACAAAAAAAATCATATAATTTAAATTCCAGAATGGACCAGAGAGTTTTGTATTCATTTCTGTAACAAAGTGCCACAAACTTACTGGCTTAAAACAATACAAATTTGTTGTCTTACAATCTGGAGGCCAGAAGTCAGAAATGGGTCTTATGGGCCAAAATCAAGGTCATGGCAGGAGCTACTTTCCTTCCAGAGGCTCTGGGGGAGAATCTGTTTCCTTGCCTTTTCCAGCAATTGAGGCCACCTGCGTTCCTTGGCACCTGGCTCTTTCTCCTTTTTCAAAGTGCACCACTCCAGCCTCGGCTTCTGTCTCCATATCCCCCCCCATTAACTCTGACTCTCCTGCCTCCCCCTTGTGATGACATTGGGCCCACTCAGAGAATCCAGGATAATCTTCCCATCTCAAGGTCCTTCACTTAAACTCATCTGCAAAGCCTCTTTTGTCCTGTAAGGTCATATATTCAGGGGTCCTGGGGATTAGGACAGGAACATCTTTTGGGAGTGATTCCTCAGCCTACCACAGAACTCTTCCATCATAGCCACTATTTAGTGTGCTGAAGCTGCCAAAGGCAATATACCAGAAATGGGTTGGCATTTACTATGGGGATTTATTAGCTTACAAGCTTACAGTTTTGAGGCTGAGAGAAATGTCCAAATCCAAGGCATCATCAGCAATGTTTTCTTCCTGAAACTGGCTGCCAGTGATCCTGGACTCCTCTGTCACATGGCAAGGCACATGGCAGCATCTGCTGGTCTTTCCCTTCTCTCCCAGGTTTCATTGCCTCCATCTGCCTGCTTCCATAGCTTTCTCTCTTCTTGTCTGAATTTCATTCCCTTATAAAGGATTCCAGTAAGAGGGTTAAGACCCACCCTGGGCCACATTTTACCTAAAAAAAACTAATCAAAAGGCCCTATTTACAATAGCTTTACACCCACAAGAATGGATTAGCTTTAAGTTATTTTTCTGGAGCCCATCCAGCTTCAAACCATCACAACCACCCTCATTTTTTTTTTCGATGACTTGCCTAGGGTCACATGTTCAAGCCAGAACCTAGGACGTCTGATTCTCATCATGGTTCCCAGGCAAGTATTCTTTCCGCTACATTAAACTGCCACAAAAATGAGCAATACCAAACAGTATAATGTTAATTGCCAATTATATGTCCTAAAGTTTATATTTAGGAATTTGTAGAATTACAGGATCAAAGAGTTGGTGCTGAGAGGACATTAAAAGTTTCCTTGTCCAAGCTGTTGGATATTGGCTACATTCATCTATTTCAACATTTTCATTTGTGGGGAACTCCATACCAGCCACAGCAACTCAAACCCTATTTGCTGAGAATACTAATTGTTGGCAAATTGGTCTTTAAATAGCTGATTCAGAGTTTGGACAATGTACACTGTACTCCAGCCCCCAGGATGGTCCCATACAATGCTGGAAATCCCACAAGCCGCCAAGGAGTCCAAGCCACTTCCCTGGGATTTCCCTCCCCTGAACAGGCAGTACTGCTGAGTACTTAGTCCATCTTAAGGTCTGGTCCTTTTGTTCCCAACTCCCTGCTGGACCCAAAACCTAGAGGGTGGCAGCATGACAAACACTGGCAAACTCTGCTAGACAGGTGCCCAGACATTCTCTCCTTCCTTACTAACAGGATTGTAACAGATGCACCACTAGACTACATTTCCCAGGCTCCCTTGCAGGTAGGTGTGGGACCATGACTACCTTTCACCAAGGGAACATGAGCAGAAATCATGTGAAATAACGTGTACCACTCGGCAGCCAGGCTTCACGAAGCTGTTGTTTCTCCTTCATTTTCTCTTTCCTCTTCTGCTACCTGAAGACAAATGGCTCTAAGGGTCTAGATGAAAGATGCTTTGGTTTCTGTATCACGGCATGGAGGAGAGAGACCCCCTGACCACAGACAGCCACTTAGCACTTAGGCTTGTGTGAACAAGAAATAAACTTCTATAGCATTGAAGCCATTATGCACTCGGGGATCTATTCTAGCAATTTAGCTTACTTCAACTAAGACAGTGCCTTTTTTTGTTTGTTTGTTTTGTACTTTTTTTTAAGATTTATTTTATTTATTTATCCCCCTCCCCCCTTGTTGCTTTGCGCTTGCTGTCTGCTCACTGTGTCCATTCGCTGTATGCTCTCTGTGTCTGCTTGCCTTCTCTTCTAGTCTTCTCTTTTTAGGAGGCACCGGGAACTGATCCTGAGACCTCTGATGTGGGAGAGAGACGCTTAATTGCTTGAGCCATGTCGGCTCCATGGTTTGTTGTGTCTCTCACTGTCTCTCTTCTTTGTCTCTTTTTGTTGTGCCAGCTCTCCACGCAGGCCAGCTGTCCATGAGGGCCAGCTCGCCTTCACCAGGAGGCCCCGGGAAATGAACCCAGGACCTCCCATATGGTAGGCAGGAGCCCAATCACTTGAGCCACATCCACTTCCCAAAACAGTGCCTCTTGAGGCAGGAATATTCCACAAGCACTACCTGACCAGCATCATTGCCACTGGTCATAGCTGCAGGGTGAGTTCCAATTATTCCTGCCAGCCTGACTAGTTCAAAGAGACTGGCGGAAGCTCTGCCAAAACCATGTGTGGATGGACAAGCACTGCTTACTACAGGAGAGAAGGGGGATGACCAAGTTCCAGATATTGCCAGGAAGTTTGATTAGACTTTCAAGAACAAGGCAAACTGAATTGTGTCAACTTCTGAAGAAGCTAGAACTTGAAGTTACTTGGAGCTGCTATTTTATGTTATGACTGCTTTTTTAAATGGTTCTGTTTACAAATCTGGTAACATTAGACATCTAGATCTCTAATATTTTTAAGCCCAAACCCCTTGGATGCTGCGATTCTA
>JAQZBX010038585.1:8678-23457 GCA_029593785.1 Cabassous unicinctus | reverse complement strand
GTGAATATTTAGTTCTTCTCTAGGTGAAAGAATTTCTAAATATCAAATAAATGGAAGACATCTTAAAGGGATATTAAAAATCTGTATACATCGAAAAACAAAACAAAGAAAAAGAAAACATATGCTGCAAAACATCTATAAAGGATCAATACATTAAGAAATCATGCAAATCATTAAGAAAAACAAAATACATGTACCTCAATAGAAATACGGGTCAAGAGCATGAACAGATACTTCACACAGTAGATATGAAAGCCTTTCCTTCACGCTTCCTTTGCATCTCCACCGTGACGTCATGGAATCTTGGAGGCACACGTTTACTTGGCTGTCTCTCCCAGGAGTTAATAAGCTGCTTGTCGGTAGAGAGCATCCCTTGTTCAGTTCTGTATCCCTGGCACCTAGTACTTTGCAGTGCATAGCGCGTGCTCAATAAATGTTTATTAAGGGACTGAATGAATAAATGAACATATACAATGCCGGCATTTGCTTTAAAGAAATATCGTGCTCAATAAATGTATATCAAGGAGCATACAATTTTTCATATCCTTTGGTTTAGTAGTCTTACGCCTGGAGGTTTATCCTGAGGAATAATTAAAGATAAGGAAAGAGCCACACGCATAAGGACATCTCCTGGGCTCCTCAGTTGTCCCCTGTCTTTGTTCGCTAGGGCTACCGAAAGTAAGTACCACAAACTGTGTCCAGCAATGTATCACCTCACAGTTAAGTAGGTAGAAGCCCCAAATCAAGAAGTCATCAGGACGAGGCTTTCTCGGAAGCATGGGGAGGTAGGGGGAGAATCCTTCCTTGCCCCTTCTAGCTTCTGATGTTTGCTGCAATCCTGTGTTCCTTGGCTTGTGACACCTCTGTGCCTCCATTTTCACTTGGCCTTCCTCCCCGTGTTCCTCCTCCTCCTCTTATAGGACACCAGTCACATCGCATTTAGGGCCCACCCTAATCCAGTATGACTTCACCTTAATTTGATTGTATCTGCAAAGACTTTATTTCCAGATAAGATCTATTCACAGGTACCATGGGTTAGGACTTCAACATACCTTTTTTGGGAACACAATTAAACCCACAGAACCCTGTAGTAGCACCTCCTTCCTCAACCCCCTAAAAACTTCTTTCACTGCAAAAGAGATCCAGAATCTGTCATGGCTCGCACATCCATCTAGTTCCATCTCTTAGCCCTCCTTGGGTTGGTCCTGTCCACAGAAATGGGATTCTTCCTTGGTTCCTTTTCCTTTGTTGTCCTACAACTCGAGTTGTCACCCCCAAAAACCAGAGGCCCAAGGCTGGACATTCAAGCCAGCAGGCTGTCAGGATGAAAGACTCCTGAGCTCCCTAACCCCCAGGCTCTCTCTACCAGCCTTCTAACTCGGTCTATGTCCGCAGACCCTGCTGGCCCTCAGGAAGCAGGGCTCCGTGGGGTCTCACTTACTTCTCCTCTTGCCCAATGTCCAGGAAATAGTGTAGTAAAAAGTTAAGTGGAGTTTCTGCAGTCACCCCAGAATCAGCAACTAGGGCCCAAAGCTAAGGAGAAAGAGCAGTTAAACAACCCACATTCTAACTCATGTGCTAATGGGAGCCAAACGCCGGGATACGACCAACTGGGGCCAGATCTCAGGATTTAGGAAGAAGCAGCAAAACTAGCACTGCAACCCAGTATTACCCCACCACAACCCTGCCCCCAGCCTTTGGAAGCAAATGACGGTGGGAAATAGAGTTGAAGGAGAGAGTCGGGGTCCTGAATTGTCAGCCTAGCGAAGAGTGAAGTGGCTCTCCCCACATCCCCATCAAGCCAACTGAGGGGTAAGTTCCAAAACAACAATTCACAAAGAGGGACGGAAGTCTGCTCTTCTTGATCTGCCTCCGAGCAGGGGTAAATAATAGAAGAGAAAATAGAATTGGAGAGAAACGACAGGTTGAAGAGAAGGAGCCACCCTGACATCTAGCAGGAACGCGAAGGTTTCCCGTGGGTTCTGTGGGCGGTAACGAGCTTGAGGCATCTTGTCAGTGCCTCGACTAGGAGGGCTGCACCCTGGAAAGGAGGCACAGAGGAGGGAGAGATGAGGCACGGTGAAAGAGGTCCTCCTACACCCACATGCACCTCCGCAAGCCAGCTGGGAGGCCGGCCACAGCGAAGACTGGTCAGAGCTTGCCAGAGAAGCAGCTGATGCCCCGAGCACACAGCCTGTGTCCAGTGAAGAAAAGCCCTTAGTCCAAGGCCTGAAACTCTCCTTCCTCCTCAGCTCCTGAAGGACGGGACGTAGGAGACGTGAAGGAGCGGATCCCCCACCCATGTGCATGTACACACACACATACACACACTCATACTCACATACCCACACTCACACACCTTCGCACACACTCTCATATACTCATATACACACTCACAAGTACAAAAGCCTTGAGCCGTCCGGTGGGAAGTTACTGAGATGGGCTTTTGAATCAGCCTGAACTGGATTTTTGAATCCTAGACTGGAAAGGCCTGGGCTCTGCCTGGGAAAGGAACATTAGACAGAGCATGGTTGAAGGAAAAAATAAAACCATCTGGTACAGGCCTCACGCCAAGATCAGGATGCAGGCAACAGCCCAAGGCCTGCCCACTTAGGGGACTCTGCTCACGGCTCACGTGCTGTTATCCCCAGCCCCGTGCTTTGCAACAGGAGGTTTGTTTTTTTTTTTCCTCCCCAGGGGTCTTGTTGCTTAATAGTGTTGTTGCATAATATACCTGGTTCTTGAGGTTTCATTAAGGTGGTTAGGGCCAAAAAGAATGATCGCTGATGTAAAGCGAGTTCTGTGTGACAGCTCCTGCTTCTGTGCAACACAGGGATTTTGAGTAAGAATGGCCAAGGTTCAAATTCTGACTCTACAGTGAGTACTTGGGTAAATTAAAGAACCTTCTCCGCTTCAGTTTTTCCTTGTCTATGAAATGGGAATACTACTACTAAGTACCTTAGAGCAGGGGCTCTTAACAAGGGGTCCGTGAGCTTGAACTGAATTTCAAAAAAACATTATTCCTGTGGGGACCTGCTGGTGCAGCATAGTGTGGTCTTAGGAAGGGGTCTGTGGTTTTCACCTGACTGGCAAGGGGTCTGTGGAACAAAAAAGGTTAAGCACCCCTGCCGAGGGATTGTGGGAAGATGGTGATGAACCAACAAGCAGAGCTGAATGCTCTCACAAAAACAGCAGAGCAAGAGCCAAAAGCTGTTCAAGGGATCTGCTTTGGGGGTCAGCAGACCAGGACACAGCTCCCAGGAAGGTGAAGGACAGAGAGATGAAGAAGCAGAAAAGACAAATGTGAGTTACCAAGTCCCCGTGGCAGCCGGGAAGGGCTGCCCTCCTCCGCCATCAAGATATTAAGCTGGGGTAAGACCCCTGGCTCACTGCAGCTGACTGCGAGGGGAACAGACATCTTCCTCCCTGCCAGCAGTTTCAAAGGAAAAGGGAGGGGAGGTCAGGGTGCTTTTCTTTAGGGAATTCAGCCAGCAGAGCCCACTTTGAATCTCTGAATTGGAGATGGAACACAGGAAAGCCAAGACTGAAACACCTCCATGGAAAGGTGCGCTGACTAGCACCATTTGCTGGCCAGTCTGGAAATTGCATGGACAAAAACGGTGCTCTCTGTATCCAACCCCTGGAAGAAAATCTGCGCCCCACTAGTGAGTCCATGGCCTGATTTTGAAAACTTAAGCTGGGTAATTTTAAAGACTGAGAATAAGTTGAACCAAATATCAAAGAAGAGCTGTGGGGAAAAAAACAATAGTCAAGAGAGAGAAATTAGCCATGAGAGTAAACACACCAACATATTCAGATGCCTAGACATTGGCAAAAAATTACAGGCCATACTAGGAAACAGGAAGAGATGGCCCAGACAGAAGAACAAACCAAATATCCTGAAGCGATACAGGATTTAGTACAATTAATCAGCAATAATCACATAACTTTCCTAAATCACTTCAAAGAATTTAAAGAAAATATGACTAAAGAAACTTTATTTCCTTTATTTATTGTCCCATAAGTAATATCCTTTGATATTATTTATGGGACAGCATAAAGAACAATTTGAAAGCCTGCAAAGAAAAGTAACAGAACTTATGGGAATGAAAGACACAATGGATGAGATTAAAAATACATTAGAGGCACATAAGAGCAGATTTGAATTGCTTGAAGACAGAATTAGTGATTTCAAAGACAACATCTGAACTGAAAAAGACAGGAGAACAAAAAGAAAAGAGAATGGGAAAAAATGGAACACAGTCTCAGGGAATTGAACGACGATGTGAAACACATAAACATTTGCATTATTGGTGTCCCAGAAGGAGAAGAGAATGGAAAAGGGGCAGAAAGAATATTTAAGGAAATAATGACCGAAAACTTCCCAACCCTTATGAAGGACATAAATATCAATATCCAAGAAGGACAACACACACCAAAGAGAATAAATCTGAATAGACCTACCCTGAGACACCTACTATTCAGAATGACAAATATCAGAGATAAAGAGAGGATTCTGAAAGCAGCAAGAGAAAGCAAAGCATCACATACAAGGGAAACTCGGTAAGATTAAGTGCCGACCTCTGATCAGAAACCATGGAAGAGAGAAGAAAGTGATATGATGTATTTAAGGTACTAAAAGAGAAAAACTGCCAGCCAAGAATTCTGTATCTAGGAAAGCTGTCCTTCAAAAATGAAGATGAGTTCAAAGTCTTCACAGATAAACAAAATATGATAGAATATGTTACCAATATGTTACTCAGCTTATTTGCAAGAGTTACTTAAGGGGGTGCTACAGCCTGAAAGGAAAAAACAAGGGTGAAAAAGAGTTTAGAAAAGAAGATTATTAGGAAGGGTAAACTAAAGGATAAGAAGACCGACAATAGAACAACATGACAACAGAGAGCCAAACAACAAAATGGATGAAGCAATTCAAAGTTTTCAAGTAGCCTTCACTTCTATCCAATGAACCCTGAAATATGGAAAGAAGACCTTTCTTGGGCAAGAACACTCCAGGAGCAGCAGAAAGTGGCACAGAGGATTAAAAAGAGTGAATCATCAGCAGAAGTAAAGGATTTCTCACCAAAGTCAATTCCTGACTATAACTTTGAAGGTGATGAGATTGTTGCTGTTTGTGCAGCCATTGCTGAGAAACAGAAGAAGCTTCAACAAATAAAACAATGGTTATTGTGTCTGCTTCTGGGACTGCAGAGTCTGTAACTGAGAAGGAAGGTGGTGCTCCAACACCAGGTGGCTCTGTTTTTATCAAAGCCTGATGAAGGAAAAGGCATAGCATGAATTATTTGAATCTGTCTGTTTTAATTATCATTTAAAGCTTTAGACATAGGGACATATATTCTGGAGAAAAGGGCAAACCTCCTGTTTGTAAGATAAGTTTTTCAAATGAAGCACAGACATCTAAATGGTAGCATTATTGTACAGTGTTTGGACTATGCTTTGATAAGTTATGGTTTATACTTAAAATTAGAATTCTGAGCAAAATGTTTTTGATGTATAAATTTAATTTAATCTGAATATATGGATGGATACATTTTAAAGACACAACTTGAAAAGCAAATTCTTGAATAGTAGGTAACCTGATTAAAATGTTGACTCATCGACTTTTGTTTTATGATACAGGAAATGATTGCTTTCTCTCCTAGAAATATACTGCTGTTACTATTCACTCTGTTTTCCTTGCTTTTGTGGAGTTAAGTTTGTCACAAGGCTTAAATGTTTTTAATATTCATTATAATTCAAAGTTATGGTTTCATTATATGTGGAATCTTTGAAAGTTCAGCCAAAAATGCACGCAAATGTGAACATTCTGAAGTTTCTCTTAATTCTGATTTGTCTTAAGTTTTTGGCTTTAAGGAAGTTACAACAATGGTAGTTGCCTCCTTCAGTGTTTGTTAGATGTGTGAAGTATTGATAAATGTCACAATGATGGTTTTAATTTTTAGATTATTATTGTAGCTAGGTTAGTCCTTACCTCAAGTGAGTCATTTTTTAAATGTGCAATTTTTTAATGTGTGGCTTTTACAGATACATCATAATAAATTGCACTGCTACATTAAAAAAAAGTAGGGGATGATGTGGGAGAGGGAGGTGGTACATGGGAATCCCTCACACTGTTTTCGATGTAACTTTTCTAATCTAAAACCTCTTTAAAAAAGAACCCCGGTATATAAAACTCAGCACTTGTTACCATTTTAGTGTATATTAAATAATTCTGAAATAGATATCCTGGTACATAATTCTTTGTCATCATTCTGAATATTTCTTTATGATAGATTCCTAGAAGAACAATTACTTTGGCTGAAGTGTACGAACATATTGAATACATTCTATTTTTCAGTTACCCAGGAAAGGCAATTCAACAGCTTGCTTCATTAGACTTCCAAGGGAGTTCCTGGGCTCTGGAAATTAAATTTTATGGTGACTATTATTTGGTAGATTACTTAGCTAAGGCTAATATAAAAATCTAGAACTCTTTCAAATCTCTTTATGATGGGCCTTTAGCAATCAGGGGAAATAAAATGGTTTCCGTGTTTACAGCGAACTCCAGCACACACTGAGGTGAGTCTGGCTCAGGGGACCTTTCCCCCTGACTTCCTGTAATCCTTGAACAGCACTGGTTCCTTGGCATTCCTTTCCTAACACCTGCCACTCTAAATCCCTCACTTTGCATGGCCATTGGACTTTTAGATTCCCTCCTTATCTCTGACCTTTTTATTTAAGGATGTGACTTTTAGCTAACCTTTGACCTGTGGGTCAGCAGTTAAGCTGCCCATTCTGCCAGACCCCTTTCATCCTTTGCCTTTTTAAGGAACAGAGCCAGTTGTGCATAATTTATACTTATTTTGGCCATCTCTGTCCATTCTTAAATGATCAACCCCTATAAGGCAACTGGTGCAAGGGGTATCGTTAAATGGAAATGATGAGAAACAAGCTTTTACAAAGAGCTTTAGACTTTGCATTTCTGAGGAAAATTCAGCCTGTTCAAATTTCATTTCAATGTCAATGTTTAGGGGAGGCTAGAGGAGTGTTCTTTACAGAGCCAGTCTTGCATGGTTTTCTCATCTCAGAAGTGGGGGTCACCTTTAGGGCTGTCGTATGGATTAAATGTTAGAAACTGTTCATTTCTTCCAGATTTCAGCTTGCTGTTGGGGTGAGGGCAGAATAGACACAAATGTCTATATCACAGAGTAGAGTAAGCAAGGGCTGTAGGGAACAGCAGAGGATTCTGAGGAAGGAAAGCTGAGATCAAGTAGTGGACATCTAGGAGGGCTTCCTGTAAGAGAGGGTGCCGAAGATGAGTGAAGCTTCATGGAAGGAGAGGTGTTTAAGATGAATCATGAAGGATTTTAGCAAGTGGAAGTGGACACGGGGGAGAGGTGAATAGAACGAGTGCGAACATTTATCCAAGCGACGGAATCACAGAGGTAGAAATGAGTCGAGTACGTTTGGGGACAGTCAAGTGGAGTACTTTCATTAGAATGCGCAATCCACGTAGGGGATTGTGGAAGGTAGGGGGCAGGGGACATTGGGGCCAGGCTGCGGAGGGCCTGGTTTGCTTGGACAGGGCGTTTGTCCCAGTCTGGTGGACAAGACACTGAAGGTTTGGTGGCAGGACTGAGATCTGACCACAGCTCTGATTAGGACAACTGGGGAGCAGAGTGAAGGGCGGAGTGAGGTGGGGAAGAGAGACCAGGCAGGGGATGCTGGATTTTCTCTAGACTAAAGATGACGACGGGGTCAAAGGCAGGGTGGTAGCAATGCAGGTGAAAAGAAGGGGTGGATGTGCTTGGTAAATTTGTGAACTTTTTTTTAAAAAAAGGAAGAACAATTTCTTTTCTTAAATAATTTATTTGTAATAAATTAACAGTTAAATAGCAGATTATAATCAATGGTTTAAAACTCACAAAACACATCCATAAATAAAATCTTTGGTTGATACAGCTAATCACATTCTACAAAGCACAAGAATTCAATTTCAATAAAAATATTGTGTGGGGAAGATTACTGAATGCTATAGAAAAGAGATAAGCATGATAATAAGGTGCTTGTCCATTTTCAATCCCAAAACACTCGGTGGCTGAACAGGGCTGTAGAAAGACTAGCACAGAGTCAGGAGACCTGTCCCTACATTCAGGGTTTCCATTAACTGTCCATGTGACCTTGGGAAAGCCACTTTAAAACCTTCTGAACCTGTTTACTCCTCTGTAAAATGAGGGAGTAGAATTGGCCAATCTCAAAAGTATCTTTAAGTTCTGACACTATGAATCAATGGATTGGTTTACACATGGTTCCAGAAGTTTCCAGTAGTGTCCACAGCAGACAAAATGCTTCCCTTTTTTCAAACAAAGCAATAGCATAGATTATATATAAACTACTTAAATTTTTCTGTTGGGCTTAAAGAATCCATAAGGCAATAACAATGTGGTGAACTATAATGAGTTTGAACCATGAATTCTTTTTTTCTCTTCTTTTCTTTTTCTTTAGGAGGTACCAGACACTAAACCCAGGACCTTGTACATGGGAAGCAGGTTCTCAGCCACCGAGCTACCTCCACTCCCTGAACCATGGATTCTTACTACAGCAATCTCCAAACATAGGTCGCCAGGGAAGACTCTAGGACTGACATTTGAATTAGTTTCCAGGCTCATGGACACCTTGTCAAGGTTTTGCTCCACATTTTACTACAATTCCCCGTGACAGTCACTTTAACCTAAGTTGATATACAAAAATACAAGCTTGCAAAAGAAATAATTTGAAGACGTGTGTTACATAAAGTAATGACCTATAGGATTCCCTGAAGGGTTTTTTAAATTATCCCCCTCATAGGGTTAAACGATCAATCAGTCTCCTCAAGCCTGTCCGGGAGCACTCCGTTACATTTCATGGAAAAGCCTTTGTCGTACACACCCTTTCACAGAGAAGTGCAGTAAAGTCCTGTATTCAGGCAGAGAGGTCCTCTCTGCCTTCCTGGGCAACACATTAAAATAGACCTAAAATGGAAAGGGTTATTTTGAGTCAGTGTCAGATGAAAGAGTAAGCAACATTCCTCAGTTAACTGTCTAAAGCTTTGAAATGTAAAATCACCTGATCGCTTTGGGACAAACTTGAGTCCACGTTAGAATTCACGCTTGAGGAGCAATCCCCTGGTCTGGGCGCTTATGTGACGCCCTGGACTACACTGAGTCCATGCAGGAAGTTTACTAAATGCATTAAAATAAAGGGCCTTGAAGGAAATGCCTTATTACTGATAAACACACTGTGCTGCTAGCGAGAATTTTGTATAGAATTTGACACAATGACCTTGCTATTTGGGGGGAACACCACTGAAAGGAAGCCTCGTCCAGCTGTCTTCTGATCACCAAACCAAGGAGGCACATTTCAACCTTTCACAAATAAAATACCTTATTCTCGAGTTGCAAGAGATTTAAACTCCACTATTATATACACACTAGAAATCTCTCATCTCAAATCCATTGATTTCCTACCTGTGATCCAGAAGGTTTTTAAAACCAATGTGCTGTCAAGAACTTTGGGGAAATAAAATGTCCCAGAGAAAACCAAATGAAATTATTTGTATTCTGGGCTCAACTATGGGATTCATCTTTGAATTCCAGCATCATCTGGGCATGTGGCGGAGAGTTCTGCAGACCTACCTATGCTGATTCATCGATTTGTTGGGTTCCATTCCTCCTAGCACCCGTCTGAACTAATGCTTCCAGCAGGGAAGACATTAAGGCATTAATACATTTCTATTGCCTTCTCTAAAGGTTTTGTTTCAGCTAAGCTCCCTCTTTGTTAAATGAATTGGTAAATGGTAACATTTGGACTTTCATAATTATATTTGAATCTTCAATCAGCAGGAACTCAGGCCAAGTTACAAGTTTTAATCCTGACGTTAGCCAACCCATTTTAACTAACTGTTTTTCCTAAGAGAACCGTGAAGTCTAATTCAAAAATTATCCACTCCTTTTCTCTAACAGATTTCAACTGTTTGGCTTTAGAGATAACGTAAGTATAAATGTCTCAATACAAGGACCACCTCCCGTTTCCATGGAGATTACAGGCTGCAGAGTTCTTCCACTTTTCATAGAGCTGCTGGGTTCCTCACACTTCAGGAGACTTCCCCGCAAAGTCTCCCAGGTTGGTTCCCTCGGGGACTGTTTTCTCATTCGTCAACCTTAACATTTATTTTGCTCACCCTTGATCAACTGTGCCTCATTCTACAAAACAGACTTTTTAAAAAATGTTCTGAGAGAAGCATTTTCTATTCATCCGCCTGAGATCCACTATGAAAAAAAACTCCTTTCTTACAACTGAAGGCATACTGAGTAAAACAATGGTTTTCAAACCTTTTTTACACATGCCCCCCTCCCCCCAACACCTGATGCTGAACCTGGATATGTAAGGTAGACAGAAGCCGGCTGCTCTCCCGAAGTCTGGGGACGGCAGACTCCAAGGCGACATTCCTCTAGGCCTCCTCTCGGCGCCCTGTCCCTGACCCTGAGCCACCTCCTGTGAAGTGTCAATTCAGGCCTCACTAAGTATTCACGCAATTGACTCTGGAACAATCACAAGGCTGCCGGCAGCCGGTGACTTCCGAACCAGGGCTGCCCGGCTGAGGACACGCAGCCACGCTAGGAGATGTGGTAGCTTGGGCAGGGCGAGGGAACCTGGCCGCCATCGGGCAGGCTCCTGTCCTCCAGGCCCGGCAGGTGGGCGCCCTGGGGCAAGAGCCCCAGAAGGTGTCCTGGCGCAGCCACTCCCGTCTGCTGCAGGCCCTGCTCCCCCAAGACCCTGACCAAGAAGTTGATGTACTTCATGGCCAGGCGGAGCGTTTCGTTTTTGCTCAGCTTTTTGTCTGGAGGGTGAGTGGGGATGAGCTTCCTCAGCCTGGCGAAGGCACTGTTGACATTCTGCTGCCTCCACCGCTCCCTGGTGTTTGTGCAGATCTTCCGGGTCATGTCTGGGTTCCTGGGAGGAGAAAGAGAAAGGGCCCCGAGGGCCAACACCGTGAAAGCTGCTTGGGGGACCGCGCGTCCTGCCAAGAACTTGAGATGGTAGGAAATTCATTTCCTCATTTTCAAAATTTTGAACCTTCCTCTTGATAAGAGAAGGGACTGCGGCAGAAATAAAAGGCTTTTCAGCCTTTTCTCCCTGGCTATGTTGAAGCCTCCATTTACAAGTTTGCTTTATCCTAATACCTCCATCACTTTTACAACCAATTCTTCCTAATTGTTCAAAGTGAGATACAGTATAGGATTGAGTACATATGTGAAAATATATATCTAGTTAGCCAGTAGGGAGTTGAATATGAATCAACAGTGGATTAAGGATTCTTAAGGGGAAAAAGCTGTGATCTTGGGTGTCATTCATAAGGTAGTACTTGGAACAGCTCTCCTCTTAGCTGACGGGCCTCGCCTGGAGGACTGGGCCCCACTGTGTAAGACATGAAATATCCACACTGGACTCCAGTTAGAGGGGATGAACAGGATGATAAAGGGTCTTGAAACCATGTAATATTAAGAACAGAACTCAGGATATTTAACCTGATGAACAAAAGACAAGGAGCAGGTGGGGAGTGACAATGTGGTGTGAATGCTATAGAAGATATTCGAGCCTCTGCGAGGTTGGGGTGGGTGATAGCCCCAAGCCCAGAAAAGGTGTTTGTCATCCTACATTGCCAAATCTCATCTGGCAATTGGAGGCATGGGCCACTTTTTCAAGTGGCTGGGATTAACATGCATTAGTATGAACGTTTGCGATCCATTAGCAAGCCTCCCCGGCTCTCCTTGTCTATTTCTACACATTCTTTAAAGAGCAACTCAAATCCTCCTTTTCCACGAAGGCTTCCAGGCCATCCCAGAGCCCCCCTGAGCCCTCCCCTTACTGTACTCCTGTGGTGGTAGATAAAGGCTGGTAGGAGAATTAAATAAGTTAGTAGTTGTCAAAATATTAATGTTACCTAATTTTATATAATATATAAAACTAAATATGGTTAATTTTATTATGAATAAAATTGTAAGTTTTTTCACAGGGCCTGACAGATAGTAATTGCTATAAAAATGTTTGTTAAAAATATCAAAAAAATAAATGCACTTACAAATTAAAAATGACTCATAGGATGCGAATATTCTCACTGTCCTGATTTTGTGATAATCAGGGTAGGCTAAACATTCACTATACTAGAAACCATGCATGTGTCCCCAGACCTAGTTTTTCTCCCTAGGTCTGGTTTTTAGAATGCTGGTGATAAACTAAGCCTGATTTATTATAAGATCATCCTGTATGGGAAAAGACTAACTCTAGTTATCTTTGGTCAACCTTAAGAGATACAGCAGGTGGACGGATGTGGCTCAAATGGTTGGGCGTCCGTCTCCCATATGGAGGGACCTGGGTTCGAGCCTTGGAACCTCCTGGTAAAAATTTTTTAAAAGTATAGAAGGTGCGTGGGCCACCAGGCCCCGTGCATGGGTGAGCTGTCAGGCCCCATGCACAGGCGCACCGCCAAGGCCCGCGAGCAGGTGAGCCCCCAGGCCCCACGCATGGGTGTGCCATCACGAGCCACGCAGCAAGATAATGACGTAACGGGAGAGTGACACAAGGGAGAGCCAAGACAAGACCCGCTGAAAAACCAGGAACTAAGGTGGCGCAGGTGGTAGGATGCCTCTCTCCCACATCGGAGGTTCTGAGGATCAAATCCCAGCGAAGACAGGAGGAGAAGGATGAGAAGAGAGGGCAAGAAACGGACACAGAGAGTTGCCCAGTGAATGGACACAAAAACAGCAAAAACATGGGAGAGGGGTAAAAATTGATAAAAATAAATAAATAAATCCTTACAAAGTGTATAGGGGAGTAGGATACGGACTATAGTTAGTAGTAATACTTTGACGATCCTCTTTCATAATCTGTTAACAAATGTTTCACAACAATGCAAAGTATTTGTGGTGGGGTGATGTGTGGGAGCCCTGTGTGATGTTATACATGTTTGCTTTGTAAGTTCACAGTGTTTACTGAACACTTAGAGTTTATGTATGTTCATGTATGAATGATACACGTCAATAAATTGTTTTTAAAAAATGACTCACAGTGTATTTGAGCATCCTTGGAGGGAGATATCTTGTTTTTTCTCTAACCAAGCCTGCTGGAATCCCTTGGCTCTTGGTGCCTTGGGTTTTTTTTTTTTTAACCCTTAATGCACACCTACTCTGTGCCAGGCTGTATCCAGAACAACTTTTGCCGACTAGAGGTAAAAAGAATCAAGTCAAGGCTAATATGATCTGGCAACGGCGATGGAACTTCTCCCTAACCTCTGCCTCCTTTTATTTTTATCTGGGTTTTTATGAGGAGGGGAGTTTGCGGCTAAACCTTCTGCATATCTAAGATAAGTTACATAAAATGTCATATAAAATGCCAGGAACTTATTAGGTGATTCTCCCCCGCCCCATGTTGCTTATGTTAACATCCCACGTTGCAGGAGGGTTAGGAATTGGCCTTAAGGTGGAAAAGGGTGGGCCTGTCCTATTTGAAATTAACCTAAAGAAAGAACTTGTTGAGGCCCAGCGATTTGTGAGAAAGCTGCTCTTTTTCTGATTTTGGACACTTGGAAATCTCACCTCTCAACATTTCCTCCCTTTCAGTGGTTCTCAACTTTGACTGCTCATTGGAATTACCTCGCCTGCACTCCAGACCAATTAAATAAAAATCTCTGGGGCGTCAGTACGAATAAAAGTCCCCAGGTGTTTCCTCCAGAAAGCAGAATCTGCGTTGGAGCCGGGTGTACGGGTGGTTTGGGGGAAGCAACGCCTGTGAAAGATAAGAGGAGGAAAGCCACACTGGGTGGAGGGAGTCTTCGGATGGCAAAGCCCATCTGACCCTTGCGAAAGGAAAGCAGGGAGGAAGCGGGGCTGGTCAGGCCTGCCATGCAGGTCTGAAAAGGCGGCAGGTGACCCAACAGCTCTGGAGCAGGAATGCCTGTCAGAGGAGACCCTGTGGGGCAGAAATGGCCAGACCCCGGGTCCCCCGCCCGTTCAGTCACTGGCTGGGGGCTGCCTCGTGAAGGCACTGCAGCTGAAGGCGAAAGGAAGCACGGCCCTTGAAGTGGAACGGCCAGTTCTTTCTTGAAGGGAGATCCAAGCGGCCCACCTCCATGGCTGCCCATGCCAAGCGAGCTCAGCGTGCAGCCAAAGTTGAGACCCACCGATCAACTCTCCAAATAGGGAAACTCTCATCCTTAGCGATGCCATTTCCAATAAGGAAGCAGGCTCTTCACATACAGGGTACCTACCATCATGGGGGAAGGAATGGCAAGCGTCAGAATAGGGGGAAACCCACCCTCTCTCAGGAGCTGTGTGTTTTAGTTGCAGCCTTGGGGCCCTGTGTACCACTTCACCATTCCAAGTCTCAGATTCCTCGGCTATAAAATGGGTGTAATGAGGCCATTGTGTCCTGCAGGGCTATAGGAATACAGGATGAGAAAGCAGGCTGAGGACTCTAAAATAAGGAAAACAGGTGCAGACAGAGCCCTTCTTTTGTGCTAGGCACTGTTTCTGTGTGTTAATCCATGCTATAGACAAATGTAATGATAGCTGTGGACATTGTCCTTGCCCTACAGGAGGAACCAAATGATGATCCCAGTAGTTTGGAATAAGCCACTGTCTCTGTTACCACCAAGCCTGGATCTACAGGCGTCTTCATGGCGTTCAGCCATCAGAGGAGGCATCCCACAGGGATTAAGAACATAGGCTCTGCAGCCAGAACC